>JACDJE010000067.1:8056-73174 GCA_016647715.1 Pavo muticus | reverse complement strand
TAGGGGGGAGGGGTTGAGAGACGTGGAATGAAATAGCAAAAATGAAATGAAATAATACATAGTAAAACCAAACGATACGTAATGCAAGAAGATGCAATTAAAAATGATAATAAAACAACGAATAAAATAAAATAAGCCAACCCAACCCAAACCAAAACAATGAAATAGCACCAAGAGTGAGCCTCGACGCACGAGAAGAGCCGTCCTCACGGCCGCTCGCACAGATGAAAGCAAAGAACCACCAACCCAGCAGCAACAACCGCCGGTGAAGAGATGGGTGATGGGATGCTGGGTCTCCATGAAGGAGCGCGTGTGCCCGCACAGGGAGACGCGGAGGCGGGGAGCTGGGGGGCACCGCGCCTCGGTGGGGTCGCGTGTCCCTGCCCGCGATATTATGGAGGCATGGAGTGTCCCCGACCCCGGGCAGGTAAAAAAAAAAGCCGAGAAGACAGCGCGGTGTCCATCAACTCGCGCCCATCCCACTCCTGAGCCGCAGGGCGAGAGGAGGAGAAGGGCACCCGAGGGGCTGCGCTGGGGATGAGGGCTCGGAGACCCCCGGTGTCGGGGGGCCAGGTGAGGGATGAGCGGGCTCAGAGCCTGCCCTCGGCCCAGGAGCGGCCTGCGCATAGCGTACTCCTCCCCAGAGCCGCCCCAAAACCCACCACCACAATAATTACGATAATAATAATAATTTTTAAAAAAGCAAAAGCTTGAACAACAGATGCGTTCTCTCGATGATCCTTACGGGTCCCTCCCAGCGCGGGATATTCACTGATTCTCCCGAAGGAGGTCGCCCCTCAATGCCCCCGGCCGTTCCCTGCCGCACCCCCCGTAGCTCAGCGGCCGTTGCCTCCTCCCGGGGCCGCTCCGTCCCGGGCACCTTCCGCCGGGCTCACCCCCCACCCTCCCTCCGTCACCTTCCCCAGCGCCGGGACATCGGGCCGCTGCACAAGCCCACAGAGAAAGAAAGGATTTTATTTCGCGAATGAAATCCTCTCGGTTGAGTCAAATGAGGGCAAATGAGATAAAATCCACCTCCACGCGAGCAAACGAAAAACGCGAGGGAAACGAAAGATAGCGTCCAAATATCGCCTTCCCCTTTGCTTACTCTGCACTACAGAAAATGGCCTTCGGGAGAGCTCAGCACCGTCACAATGGTACGAGCGGAGGGCTTTGCAGCGCATCTTCCAGAGGTCAACATTTCAGCGCAGTGTTTTGTTTTGTTTTGATTTGATTTTTCCTTCTATCGATGAGGAAATGCTCAACGCAATTTTGCCTCGTTTCTCGTTCTCCCCCTCCCCTTTCTCTCCTATATATATAGGATATATATATATATGTATTTTGTATTATTATTATTTTTTTCTGCCGGTACCCACAGAACGCCGCAGACGCTGTGTGACCGAAATAGCACGGCGGAGCATTTCCCATTGGAGCAGAATTCCTTTGCAGGAAAGCGTTTCCAAGGGTCCTTCGCACCGCCCGTCCGGGCAGTAAGGGACGGTGACACCGCATCCGTCCTCCCACTGCAGCCCGGCTTTGCACCGCGCTCGGGACATACATATTCAACACATACGCCATGTATATCCCTTAAAATCTGCCCGTGCAGGACCAGCGTGGCCCTTCCCCTGGATGCTGCCACTCGACAAGCACTTCCAGCAGAGAAATGCTGAATTAAGCGAACCCGAGAGCAAACCAACACAAAAGCAGCAGCGACAGAGAGCGAAATACTAAAGAACGAGCTCACAAAACCACACACAGACGCGGAGGGAAACCGGTCCTATTTTAAGTCACTCAACACACATAGAATTTTTTTTTTCTGTTTTTAGACCCACTCGTATTTTAGAGCGGCTCTCCAAGCACAAGACTCAGCGCTGGGGCAGTGGGATCCCGCGGTACTGTTCAAGCCCCGCATTCAAGTCGGTTTTGTTTTGTTTTATCTTTTTATTTTCTCTTATTTTCTCTTATTTTATTTTCTCTTATTTTCTCTTATTTTATTTTCACTTCACTGTTCCGTTTCACTTCGCTATTTCATTCCATTCGTCCTATCGAGGCACTCTCTGGGTTCTCTTTGCTCCGAGGCTGCCCCGTGAACGGGGACGCCTGCGAGTCCCCCAGCGGGAGCCCTGCGGCTGCCCACCTCCTTTTCTAACCCCCAAAAAACCCACCAAAAAAACAACCCCCAAAAAGCCTGCCAAAAAAAAAAAAAAAAAAAAAGGAAAAAAACCACCAAACTTTCATCCTGATCTGCCGCAAGCCATTTTGTGCCCCTTTCTATTTCCCCGTCCCTCGGGGCAGGGGGGAGATTTCTCAGCACTTGGAGTCCCCAAATCGTCGACTGTAAAGGGATGCGGAGTTGGGGGGACTCAAAAAGCGAACGCGGTCGTTCGTGGGGACAGGGGGAGAAAGGGAAAAAAATAACAATACAGCGAACGTGGAACGAACACGCACAGATTTAGGAAAACGACCGAGCAAAGTGATTTCTTCCTGTGGACCCCTATCCCCTATGTGGCGCATAGGATGGAGGAATCGCAAAAACGCCGTCCGAAGGGATGGGAATGGGATGAGGATAGGTATGGATTGGGAATGGCAATGGGATGGGATGGGATAGGAATGGGGATGAGATGGGATGGGGATGGAATGGAAATGGGATGAGACGGGATGGGGATGGAATGGAGATGGGATGAGATGGGATGGGATGGGGATGGGGACGGGAACAGGAAAGGGAATGAGAACGGGAATGGGAAACGGGAATGAGAAGGAGAATGGGAATGGGAATAGGAATGGAATGGGATGGGATGGGGATGGGATGGGGCAGGCAGGGTCCGCTCCGCAGCTCGGCGCAGGGCAGCCCCCGCCGCACACATCGCCCGGGGCTCGGGGCACAGCGGGGATTTGGCGGTCCACTTACCTATCTGTACAGCGAGGATCAGAGAAATGTATCTGCCGTTCAACTTAAGTCCCATCCTACATTTAGTAAAACCATTTGCGACTGCAGATCTTTAAATAGTTACTTTGGAGAACGTGGGGGAAAGCTGAAAAATAGGCATTGCCAACAAGTTCCGAGCAGCGGAGGACTTTGCACACAAGGGGGGAGACGGAGGTGAGGGAGAGAAAGAGGGAGAAACAGGGAGCGGGCGAGGAGGAATAGCTGGGAATGGTTCGCTCCATTAGGAGGGGGCGGAGGAAGTACAGCCTCACGCCCACGGCCGGCCCTGACGTGGGGGGATGACACTGACGGATTTTTTTTAATTTTTTTTTCCCTCCTCCTTTTTAATATATATATTTTTTCGTGCTCCCCTTGCAAGAGAAACGCCATTTATAGGCACCGCGGGCTGCGCGCACCCGACTCCCCGTGTCCCCCCGCCCCGTTCATCGCCGAGTAAGCTCCGCGCCGCCGGGACCCCCTCGCCCCGTGCTCCCTTCGGCCCCCCGGGGGTCCCGTGGAGCGGCGACGAAGGAGGGGGGAGCAGCCGGGACCGTCCCCACGGGGCGGGAGGGACGCGGGGGGGGGGCAGGGGGGCTCACTAACTGTGGGACACGCAGACACAGGGACGCGCAGGCGGAGGAGCCGCCTCCCGGGGTGGGGATAGCACGGCAGAACACCCCCGCCCACACACGCACCCGCCCCCGGGCCGCCCCGTCGGGGCTGGACGGCCCGGCCCCCGCGCTGCGGAAAGAGGGGGGAAGGAGGAGGAAAAGGGGGGTGAGGGGTCCCCTCCCCCTGCCCTCCCCTCCCCCACCATGACGTCATCCCCAAGGCTGGGGGGAACGGGGGGGTGGCCGGTCTCTCCCGGCCCTGCTGCTCCAGCCCCGCTGTGGGACCGCAGAGGACGAGGTGGGGAACCCGCAGCAGCCACCCGCTCCCCTTCTGCGGGGGAATTCCTCCCCCGCTCCGCGATGGCGCTGGCACTGGGGGGACTGAAGTCGGGGGCCCCGCCTCTAGGCCTCGAGGTGCCCCTCACCATCCGTCGGGGGCAGAAAGGGGTCGGATGTGGGGTGGCCCTGGGGGTGAGGTAAGCAGGGTGAGGTAACCAGCCCGAACCCATTCTGCACCCTTGGCTCCCTCGTCACTAAGCTGCCCCTCTCCAGTTCTGCCCTGACCTTCCCCAGCCTCCTGCACAGCTTCAGGAGCTGAAGCGGCCGCTTGGAGGGAACACCTCCCCGTCCCTGCTCTCATGAGAGGTGGGCAGTCTGGCTGAGAGCTGCCCTTGTCCCTAGCTCTTTGCTGTTTGGGTGCTTGTATAATACGGCAGAGGCTGAAGTGGGTATCAAGAGGTGGAGTTTTTCCCTGGAGAGATTGGTCTGATAACCTCAAAGATCTTTTACTTCCCACACTCAGTGCTTTATCAGCATCAAAGAGCAGAGTGGGAATGCTGTGCAGGTTGAGGGTGCTGAACCTCCCAGCTCCTGGTAGCTTGGCCACTTATGGCTGTGTTTCCTGTTGGAAGGACAAGGACAATACAAGGAGTGGAGGCTACAGCTTCACTCCTCTGCCCTGCTGATAACAGTGTTGTTCATTTCCATATTCATATCTGTTATGTCTTTTTCTGCTCCTTTTTCTGCAGACAGAAATGCTATAGCTTCAGGTTGCAGGTTGAACTGACTCCAAGGAGCTTGCATTGAACATGACTTGGACATTACACTACCTAGGTAGTGAACTTCTTAGGCCAGTTTACAATCATATAATTATAGAATCATAGAATCATAAAGTTGGAAAATACCTCTAAGATCCAACCGCTAAGTCCAACCACCAACTCATCCCCACCATGTCCACTAACCATGTCCCTCAGTGACACATCTACACAGCTCTTGGACACCTCCAGTGACAGCGACTCCACCAGCTCCCTGTGCAGCCCGTTCCAGTGTCTCACCACTTCCTTCTGAGAAGACATGTTTCCTAATAGCCAACCTGAACCTCCCCTGGCACAGCTTAAGGCCATTACCTCTCATCCTATTGCCAGTTACCTGGGGGAAGAGGCTGACCCCCACCCTGCCACAACCTCCTTTCAGAGAGTTGTGGAGAGTGATGAAGACTCTCTTCCTTGAGCCTCCTCCAGACTAAACAATTCCAGCTCCCTCAGACACTTCCCATAAAATTTGTGCTCTAGACCCTTCACCAGCCTCATTGCCCTTCTCTGGACACAATGCAGATTAATATGGCTCACATGGCCTTTGCTGTATCCATCACTGCCAACAGGACTGGAGCCCCCGTTAATCAAGACAATGTGCCTATCTGTATGAGCTTGCTCTGGTTCTTCATGCCAGCTCCACTCTGCTAGAACCACCTGCCCCATGGGGACCCTGCGTGCCATTTATGTGCTGCTCATGTGGTTTGCCGTGGCTGAGCCTCCACAGAGGCAGCTGGCTCGACGTCGCAGAGGATGAGCAAAGAGATCTGCTTTCCCATGTGAAGCCAGCTGCATTGCTGCATTTCTCTTCCCTTCATCCCCTTTTCTATGCAAAATGTCCCTTCAAACAGGGCTCGCGCCATGGGCTCTTTAGTGTGTGGTTGCAGGCTAGTAATACAGATAAAAGCTGAACCTCTGATGCTGTCAGTCTGCACACTGCTTTATTCTGAGCACCAGCTCAGGCTGGGGGAGGGCTCGGTGCTCATAGTGAGGTTTGAAAGTCCCTCTTCTGGGTGTGCCATATCCTGCAGCAGCATCGCCTCTGCTGGGAGGTGGCGCTTTCTTTTGCTCTCCCCCCAGATCAGCCCAGTGAGAGCTGGTCTCGGTGGAGGAGATGAACTCAGTGTAATCTCTCAGCTTTCAGATGGACAGAGGGACAGTGGTGCGGTCTTTGCCATTCTTTATCTGCTGAGTTTCTTAGAGGAAAATGTCCAGCTAGGAAATGCAGGCAAATCCCAAACCTAGCTGATAGATGGATAGCTGTACACAGCGTGATCCTCCAAGTCTTTCTGTAAGAAGGAAAATAATGAGAACACACTGAAAATGTGACAGGTGGGATTAAAGGAATACCTTCTGGCAATGGCCAGCCTTCTGGAGCTCTTCTGGGAGGGTCTGTTTGTTAGGGACCTGGTTTGTTACTGTCTGGATTGGTCTGGCATTCACTAAATGGTTTGGACACATGTTATGCAACTGAGACCAGAATTTGCCCCACATCTGCTTAGAAATTAGATTTAAAATACTGCTCACAGTTCACCATAGAAGTGTGGCTTGATGTCTGTGACAATATATTTCTGAAAGTATAAACTGTGGCTGTGGTCCAAAATATAAAACTGGGGAATAAAAAAAGCATAGAGTTGAGTGGGTGTGAAAGGAGTGCGATTGCTGGGTACCAAATCTTTAAAAACGCCACTAAAGGTATTTGTAAACTATCTGGAACAGAAAAGGGTGATTTGATGTAAGCTTAAAAAGTGGTTGGAATAAAGCTCTCTTCCATCTCTGCTCCTGGGATGTTCAGAGGGGAGAACCAGGCTGCAGCCTCTGCTGGGCCTTCAGAAGAGCTCAGCCTCCGTGTTTGCTTTGCAGTACATTTCCCTTCTGAAAAACAGTCTTAAAAACACGAGATGTCACTTGACCATGATCAGTTCGTGGCAGCCAATCTGGTAAGGAAAGCACTATCTGCTCCAGAAATAGCAGTGTCTACATATAACTGCGCTTATCAGAAATATGTTTTTAGGAGGGCACCCAAAATTCTGCATCTTGCAGGCACGACCCCTGTGTGCTGGGCTGTGGCACAGCACTGCTGTGGGCCCGGCAGGCTGCGGAGGGCTGCATGAGCCTGCATGCTCCATCCAGATGGAGTGCACACCCACTACAATTATGTTGGGGACACATGATTTGCTTAAGGTGCCTGTGGATGTTTCAAAGAGTAGGATGGCTCTGGTAAAGCAGTCTCAAAAGGAAGGAGCATCAATCCGTCGCATCTTTACAGCTAACGTTTTCCTTCAAGAAGCAAAAATCTTCCTGATGAGGCCAGACAGTGCACTTCTTATCATAGGCTGGAGGGAAGTAGGTAGGCCTGGAAAATGGCTGCAAACAGCCTGATATCCTTATATTTTCTGGCATCCAATTGTGGGGCTGTGGTGAAATCCAGACTGCAAAAGAAACTGGCAGGTTTGTGATGAGCTGTATTCATCATGCCAGAGCTGCTGATTGCTCTCTGACATCTGCATACAAGTCACCAGGGAATAACCTCGATGCACTCCCATGGCATTAAGATAATTTCTGTTCGGTTGGATGTGCTGGTAACCCAGCTCTGGGTCTAGATTCCTAACCAAGCTCTGAGCCTGGAATGGCAACACCTACACCAGAACCCTCACGCTGCTTACACAGGGCCTTTATCCTTAGTATGCATCAATAGCTAGACCCAAAGGATGCTGGCATATGGAGGTCAGCACTGCTGTTTCCATAGGCCACAGCGAGATGGGATGTTCCTCAGTGGGGTGATATTCTGATCCACGTGTTTCTTGTATTGATTTATGGAGTATCTACTGCCACAGTAGCTATTAACCTTCAGTTACAGGAGGACTTCGATAAATGAAAGATCATTCTGTCTTTTCTTTGTAACAGTCAATATGGTTCTTTCTGGAAAAACAAACAAACAAACAAACAACATAAATACATACTTAGAGAACAAGTCAGATCAGATTTCCAGCTAATTTGGGAAGATACTGCTTCTACATTTCCAGTTTCTCCTCTTCAGTCTCAAATCATCAAAACTGAAGTTTCTGGGGAACTGGGGGGACTGATGAGGTAGGGGGAAAATGATGTATTAATTAATTATGGGCTGATGAGAACATTGGCAGGACAGATGTTCTGCTAGTCACACGGCAAGAACTCCAAGTGAGATCTCACTTTCCTAGGAACAATGAAATCTGGGAGGAAGGAAGTATACAAAGTATATAAAGTATACAAAGGTGAAATGGACTCTGGGACAAGGAGAAGCAGGATGAGTCTGTAGCTGCATCCAACCTGATCTGCAAAGATGCTGCTCATATGCAACTTCCTCATTGCCCTCCTTCTTCACTGTTATCTTTGGGAACATACTTACAGCGAGAGCGGGGCTGGTCTCTTCTCACTGGTGACAGGTGACAGGACGAAGGGAAATGGCCTTAAGTTGCACCAGGGTAAGTTTAGGCTGGATATCAGGAAAAATTTCTTTACTGAGAGGGTACTTAAGCACTGGAATAGGCTCCCCAGGGAGGTGGTTGAGTCACCATCCCTGGATGTGTTTAAAAACCATTTGGATGTGGTGCTCAAGGACATGATTTAGCGGAGGGTTGTTTGAGTTGGGGTAGTATGGTTAGGTTGTGGTTGGACTTGATGATCTTTAAGGTCTTTTCCAACCTGAGCAATTCTATGATTCTATGATTCTACGACACTGGAAACTGGGGAAGGTTGGAGCTAAGTCGCATGAATCTCAGTGTAAAGTTTCTTCTGGGAACTAGATTCACACAGGCATGAAGTGAGCACAAGGTTATTGAAAATTGTCCTGCTTCAGAGCCTGCTTTTGGGCCACCTTTGTCTTGCATGTGCCACAGCTGGCCCAGTTAACCCAAATACCATTGTCACATGTTGGATGCAATGCAGGTAACTGCAGCTGGAAGGGTCAAGTGCAGTTTTACCACTGCTGTTCTCGTATACAGAAGAGCGCAACAGCATGACCCAGCACTGCAATAAAGAGACTGGAAATTGATATGGACAGCTGTGGACTAAGGTCTTTCATGCATCACTTACACATTTCCATTAGCTAACATGCGTCTAGCATCTAAAACCACGCATGTGAGCACCAAGGGTCTTTGCCTTGTAACATTAAGGAGCCAGTCCTTTCTCACATGGTTCTTTGCCTGTGGCACCCCTCATCATTCCTCCCTTTGGCTTTGTAATGAGCTGTTTGCTCCGCGATGCCCCCATAATTAGAGGCTGAGCCCCAAGAAGAGCCTGTGACAAGCTGGGGAGCAGGAGGCAGCCATGAGGCAGGCTGCTGCAGTTTGTCCGTCCTGTCACTAGAGTGAGACATGCTCACAAGCATCCTGGCCACCTCTCTCGGAGGTGCTGAGCAGGCTGGGTGCTGTGCTGGGGGAGCATCCTGCCCCCCGATGCTGGTAGGCATCCACAGCAGGGACAGTGTGGGCGTCAGAAAACCTGCGCGTCGCTCCAAGCTACTGCAAACTCATTTTATCTATCTAGTTATTTATTTGTTTCCCTCAATTGCTGTGGAATAGCTAAACTGTAGGGAATGGCCCTAAAAATCTGTTGCCATGAAATCTGGGTAGTTGCGGCTGCTGAGCCCCAATGCCAGGGCACACTAGTGTCTGATCTGCAGTTTGGTGGAGTCTGTCAGCATCTTTCTGCTGACTTCCAAAAGACTTTGAGTCAGGCTAGCGCACTGCTTAGCCCAAGACAGACCAAGCAGCAAAATATGTATTGCAGATATTTCTCAGCGAGGCAGCAAGGAGAGCGAACTTTCCACTGAAGGGTAAAAAGACAGCAGCAGTGTGACATCTAAATAAAACGACTCACTGAGGAAGCTGCCCTCTCTTCCCCTCTGTGACATGACCATCTGAAGACCCATGATTTATGACAGAGTATTTTGGAGGGTCCCATAAGGACATTTTTTCCCCTTTTCTTTCTTTTTTCCCAGAGCAAAGCGTGATACCCTGCCAGCGAGTGGCTTGTGCGGGTCCAGACGGAGAAAGCAAGCTGCTAAAAGGTAGTGATTGCAGCACTGATCTCTTGCAGGCTCTGCAGTGTGAGGAGGTGGTTCTGAATCACAATGAACTTAATTGAACAAGAAATGGCATTGATTTTTCCTTTACAGACCTCCCCATTGCTCACAGAAGCAGTGCACTGAACCCTCCGCCCATGCCAAGCAGCAGAACTGCACAGCACAGTAGAATGGGCATTTTTATTTTTGTCCTATAATTAGCATGTATTTATTTCAAAATAGGGTAAAAAAAAGTGAAGCTCTCCAGGCTTTGTATTGCCATTAGGGAAAAGCATTGCTGTGCAGTATGAATTTCAGGAGCACAAGGAATCAGGTTATGTGAGAAACCATACCTTACTTTATACTCCCTTGGCCAGGAAATAACATTGCGCTTGAGTTTATCCGATTGCGGAGAGAACCAGGATGGCACAATTGCCAAGCTGCTGAAGGGCTCCTAAAAGGTCATTTTATTTTTTATTTATTTATTTATTTTTTAACTTAGACAGATAAAGTTGCATAAGCTGCCTCCGGTTTGCAGGCAAACAAGGCAGAAAAGCATTCTGTGCTCCCATTACTGAATTGATGCTATTTTTCTTGCTTTGTTAGGCAGACATGTTAATATGTAATTACATGTTTGAACAGCTAGTGATTTCCTGTACGACCTGCTAAACATAGCGGTGAACATATCCAGGTGTTTATTCCTGCTCAGAAGCATGTGTACGTGTTAGTGTCTCTTTCCCCACCTCCCCTGAAATGCTGAGAAATTAGATTATGGTGCTATCTGGGAAACGCTCTGGCAAATTTGTGTTAGCAGCCTCGGTGCCCAAATCCCAGCTCCAGTGTCACAACTGGCTTCCTTGCAATCAAGTTTATTCTGCTTTTCAGGAGAATGCTTCCACCGAGCTTGCCTGGCTAAGTAGCGGAGGGAAGGGCTAAGGGAAATTTAGGGGTGTGGCACTAGCTAGAGCAGCCATATATTACAGTAGGATCAGCATCTACCTTTCATGCATATCTATCTCCAACAGCGGGTGCTGGGCACCAGATCAACTTGATCTCATGTTAGAAACACGAGCGGCGCAATCCCCGGTGCTTTGGAAAAAGCCTCCTCTCACCGGCAGCTTCCAGGGACTCCAAGGGGAATGAATGCATCTGCATCAACACGCTGCCTTTCTGGTTACCAAAACAGCATTTTGGGCCCGTGATCAGCTCGGCTCTGCTGCCACCAGCCCTGGTGCTGGGGCTGGTCTCAAGACCTGGCTGTCTACAGAGTTAGCACAAGACGGTTCTCTCACATGCCTCCTGCAGCTTGATATTTTCATTGCTTCCCAAGGAGCAATTAAATGGATTGTGAGCATGTATCAGGTTTCTTGGAAGTCCTGCTACTGACTTCAATAACGGCAGGATCAAACTCTTCTGTAACCAGTATAATTCATGAAAGCACTGAATGTTACACAAGAATTAAAGCAGTATGCTGTGCTGCAATGTGATACACATAATGAAGTTATCAGCGCTCAAGCACTCTGTGTAATGGGGAAAACGCATCTAAGAATCACTGTTTCTGAAAGCTGAGGCTGAGCTGGGTGGCCAGAGAAATGAAATTCATGGGAAATGGCAATATTTTGGGTTGGCATGCCTGTGAGCATCTTGGACGAGCCTTTGACACATCTTCCCTGCTAAATGTCCCCATTTTGCAAACTCACTTGCTAGTCTGGGAGGAAAGGCCATGACCATCTCCTCTAAGCCTGCACCAGAACAGCAAGGATAGCTCATCTTGAGATGGGAAAGGAGCATGAAATATACCTGCTGGCCCAATGAAGGGTAGCATCTAGCCAGTTGGATGGATTGAAGAACTCAGCCGAGACCGGATGCACCAGGGCATTATTCACATATTACTGAGAAGAATTGGGTGGAACTGGCTCTTCTTTGTGAAACAGAAGTAGAGCAACTTGCCACAGCTTATAGATGTAACAGGTTGCCCAGAGAAAAGTTGTGTATACCCCATGTGTAGGGGCACTGAAAGCTGAGTTGGATGGGGCCCTGGGCAGCCTGATCTAATGGGTGGCAGCCCTGCCCACAGCAGGGACTGGAACTGGATGAGCTGCAAGATCCCTTCCAACCAAACCACACTATGAATCTTTGATATGATTCTATAGAAGTTGTTGTGGCTCACTGTGTCTGTATGGAGCTGTGCCATATGTCTAGAAAGTGAGACAAGTGTTCACCTATTACAGCCTTAATGGTGTTGGATTCTGCCATTTGTCAGAAGAAGATCTTGAAACAGAAAAATTCTCAGGAAAAAACAGTAAGATGTCTATCAGTCTGGCAGTTTATGAATACAATACAGTGAAACTATGAGGTATAGAGCTTAAAACAAAAAATATTTCATATATTATGGAGCCTCCAGTGATTCCACTGTTAAGATTCTGTCTAGCTTTACATACTAAGCCTCATTTTTTCTGACTTTTTGCAAGAAAGCTTCTTTCTCCTTGCAATTTTTAAGTATTTTCCCCAGTCAGAGGAGGATATTTTTTGCGTGTGTAAAGTCTGAGGTTAATCTGACAAGGAATCTGAGAGATGTGAGCCTGAAAATTGAGAGTAGGGTTTACTGCTGGTACAGGATTTTCAGTTTTTTAAATTTTATTTTAAAGTATTCAATCTCAAAACTCTTTGAATGTGGTAACTTTTAATGTGAAAAATTATTATCCTATGAATATTTTAACAAGGGCATTGTTTAATTTTACAAAGTCTAATTTTACAAAGTCTGAAGTGTAATCATTTTAACATATCCCTCTGCTTTTGATCTGCTACATGACAGTAACAACCTATACTGTTAGTTAAACATGAAGTCAGTTTCGGCTAAGGTGCTGTGTCTTTACAACCAAAGCAGACTGGGAAATCCTCTTCTGTCCATGAAAGGATTTTAGGAATGGAAAGAAAACCTCAGACAAATTAGGGAAAGATGGCTTCCTAGAAGATCCACATTTGTTTCTTTCTCTTCCTTCTTTCTGTATTTTATTGTTAAACAAGTTGCTGGATGTTGTAAGGCTGCTGTTGCCAGTTGTGGTAGCAGAAGTAGCCACTGATGGGTGAGTCTCATGATGGGACTACGGCAGATGAGAAGCATGGGGGGAGTGTGGATCTTTTCAGTGTTACTGCTGGTGGAACAATAGGATCCATGAAGGGCTGCTGAGGCTCCCCCTCCTCAAACCTTAACGGAGCATGAAGGGTGTCTTGGTGTTTCTGGGGGACGGAAGATTTCAATACATAGTTGAGAAGGGAAGTGACCTGTCCTGTTCTTTCAGTCAAATTCATACGCATGCTGTAGCTCGTAGTTTGCAGATCAGATTTAATTATATAATTCTACAGTTTATCTACTACACTATCTAAATGATTTAATTATATAGTCTACTGATTGCCTAATCTATTCCTAGAAGCCCTCAGTACAGCGTAGAGATGGGCTGGAGATGCCTTGGCAGTATGAGCACCGACATAGACTTAAGGCCTGTTCCATCTCAGTGCCTGCCTGGGTGGCCACACTCTCAGCAGTTCTGGTGTGCCTCAGATCTGGCATCACCAATATATTCGGACTCTAGAGCTGTGAGTGGTAGGAAATTTTCAGATTTGCACGTGCTATCCAAGTGGAAAAGTCTCAGATAACATTAAAACGTAGCTGGCCTTTTTTTCTTGTCATTCAGCTGTTGTCTAATTGCCAGCTTCCAAAGGCTACCACTGGATTATCTGTTTTCTGACTTGGTGGATTTATTTATTTGATCATTAATTTATTTCTTGGGAAAAGGCAGCTTCTTGAGATGTGTCTTTTATGTGGTGTACTCATTTTGGTGACAGCTTTGGACACCAGTCGTTTCGTGACGCCAAGAGGAGAGTAGGGTGAATATTTGGTCCAGAATACCAAACCTTATAATTTCTTGCACTGTTCTTCATCTGTTGAAGTGTTGGATAATCAGTGCTGGTTATTTCTCTCACATGTTCTCTCACATATATACACTGTGGAAAAACATCTTGTTTCTCCTTGAACAGTAAGACAACACTACTGGGAAATAATGTTTCTGTTTTTCTCATCAGTGACTCTCTTTTTTTTCCAGACAGAAATTTACTTTAAAATAACGCTTTTTATTTACTTATTCCCCTTTCTATCCTGTGCTTTTCTTGCTATACATAGAATGTTTTCTTCCTTTCGTCTTCCAGTTCTCTTACTATTTCTGTTCACAGGTATATGCTTCACCAAGGCACACTTTATAAAGCATCTCCAGCCACGCTGTGCAACTCCTCAATGTTGCCTGTGTGCAGCCTGTGGTTCAGACTGATTTAGCCATCTCTCTCGTTGATGAACCTTAACCACCTCTCACAAATCCTTCAGGTCAAGAGACTTCAATGCCATATCAGTATTTTAAAATCAATAGGGAGGAAAATTGAGACTGTATCTATGACTTATTCATTGCTTTTTAACACCTGTAGTTTCCTCAGGAAGTGTCTTCAGTTTCCATTACCCAACTACGTTCCGTGGCAGCAGGGCACACTGCGCTCCGTAAGTCCTTTCAGACCTGAGCTGACTGGACCAGAACAGGACACTGGCTACCTTTCACAGGGATCCATGTGAGATGCCCTCCATCCTGGCCTCTAGAGACATTAGCGTTGATGCCTATTTGAGTCAAAGCTCCTCGATAACTCTTCCAAGAACGTGTTTTCCTGCCATAGATCTCAAAGTGTTATGCAGAAAAAGGTCAGCAGTGCAAGCAGCAGAACGCTCGCTTCGTTACAAGAAAGGTCAAACAATTACTGTGATGAGCTCTGCAAATTGCGCAAGGGTAAAGGTACCTTAGATACACAAATTCAGAAGACAGCAATGTATTAAACCCTAGAAAGAATTTCACAAACATAAGAAAATTCTGAATCTATGATGGTATTTGCCACAAGTGGCAAAAAAACCTCCTCCCAGTATAAAAATAAACTCCTACCAACCAACCAGCCAACCAACCAACCAACTAACCAACCAATCAACTAACCAACCAACCAACTAACTAACCAACCAAGCAATCAACCAACCAACTGAAAAAACAACAACAAATAAGTCTTTGTCCAAACCAAATTCTCTCTTACATATCTTGTTCCAGATCCTCCACTGCAGGGGACTGTGTGGAACTGCTAGGCACAGAACCATTAGTCTTGCTAGCCTGAAAATTCTTCCTGAGAAAGCGACTGAACATGGGAAGATGGAAAGAAGAATTCCCTTGAGGAGCTACTGAACTGGTGGGGGATATAAAACAGTTCATTCTTCTTCAGGTCTGAGGAAAATTAGGCAGAAGTAAAGTAATTTTTTGAAATACATTCTGATATTTCAGACACTAAGTGAAATTTGCACCTGCTGAATTGTTAACTTACTGTTCTTCCTTAAAGGGAAGAAAATCATGTAAAGTCATGGCACGCAGGGGTGCATTTTTTTTTTTTTAAGTGAGATTTAAATTAGTGTGATCTAAATTAGTCTTGATAAACTTAGGAAAAAAAACTAGTCTGGACTTTTGCAACTGAGAGCTGCAAGCAGACAGCAATGCAGTAGACAACACGTACACTATCTCTAAGGAGTTGTAATTAAGGATTTGAGCAGTGGCTCATTCCTGCCCCAGATCTGAGCCCACCAGCAGCTCAGAGAGTTGGGAAGGAAATACTCTTCCTTGATCCTGGGTTTCCAGCAAGCTGATTTAATCCCTCAAGCTGAGAATTGCTCTAACTTTGTCTCTAATTTCTTCAGGATATCTGGATGGCCTCGGGGGATAGAAAAGTAATATTTTCTGGGAAGATCATAAAAGAAGAGAGACTCCAGGCTAAATTTTGCCTTTTGATGCTTACATGTTGATGACAAAGGAGTATCTTGAGCTAAAGAAGGAATAAGATTTACATCTCATGTAAAGGTTTGGGTTTACTGCTACAAGATTAAACAATCAACTTTGATTCAGGGTTTTATGGTAAGTGATTGGTGGCTTGCTTTTTTATTAACAGCCACCATCTTTTCAACTTCTTATTAAAGATACAGAAGAGGGACATGGGGTTAAAACACTTGAAATATAAAGCAGTACATTTTATTGTATCAACATCCTTTTCCATGCTCCCCTCAATAATGAGAGGCAGGAATTTTAATTATGTTATATTGAAGATGATTTTAAGGATGGTCTTGTTCTGTGATGCTTTAAGGGAAAGGAAGAGTTGGGAAACTTTCTTGACCTACGGGAGTGACTCATTATTCTGATTACTCTTTTTAAAAGACAGCATGCAAGCCACATTCAAATTGAAAAAAAAACAGCAAATCCCATCATGGAGGATAGTGTCTTCAACACTGTTTTTTTTTCTAGCAACCTATCTGGCAATACACAGATTTATAACAGCTGCTCCAGAACCTGCCAAGCCACTAACTGTGTTTCACTGCTCAGGGTATTTCTTTTAGTAGTTTGTATCACACATGGTAAAAGATGTCTTTGTTTAGGTAATGTGTCTTTGTCTCAGGTTATTAGCTAACAAGCACAAAAACCAATATATAAAAGAAGAGAAATAGAACAGGGAATGAAAATGACTAAAAAGGGGGAGAGTGGCTGCAGGAATCAAAATGCCATATTCTAGCTGCTGCTGCAGGTAGTTCTGCCTACCTGATGCAGTTCTGAGTTGAGGACTGCTAGGAGAAGCAGCCAGGATGGTGATGCTTGCTTCTTGGAGTAGGCCACACCATACTTTTCCCTGGCCTTGAAATAACGTTCCTCCAAAAAGCATTCTGGCTTCATCCCATCAATGTAACCAATCCATTTATTCAGAATTTTCTGACTCGTATGAATCCACGACATCGGTGAGCCCAGGCAGATGTTGTCTAATTTGTGCCGTCTTTGGAAGTCCACTTTACATTTGCACATTTTGTCTCTGCTGTTGTTCTGTTGTTTTTCTTTTTTTTTTGTCTGAATTTGCAGCGATAAGTTAGCAGTGGCACCTCTTATTGACAAGACTACTTGGTGGCTATTGGAGCCATCAGTCCAGAAGGTGTCATGGTGGTGCTTTGTATCCACAGCTTGGCTAAGACTTAATCTTCTTTTCCCTCAGGGATTGCAAAATCAGCTTCTCCTCATAATGTTCTTTGTTTACTGCTCTAGCTGTGAACACAGGGCGAGAAGATCTAGGGGACCTGTAAACCCTCTTACAGGGCTCTGAGAATTTCTGAAGCAATATCAAAAATTACCATTCCTTCTGATAATTTTGTAATAAATCAAGGTTTTGATGGAAACAGGCTCATGTGTGGCTGTCAAGAGTTCTTTTCCTTGAAGATACCCATTTGGAAAGTAGCCTCCTTTTTTTTATCTTACAGAAAATAATTTCTCAGTGTTTCCAGTTTTCAAAGCATCTTCAGAAGGTGAGGAGCAAGTGCTACTTGTACACGAGCTGTGGGAGAGCACTTGGTATTTCTGTGCCCACTTGTGTCTCTCTGTTTCCAACTGGGACCCATTAGAGTCCCTCTGCTGCCTTGCTGTCCTGTCACACAAGCAGCAAGATGTCCATTTTCACTCTTTTCTCCAGTCAAAATGATCGTGTAATGTGAAAAAAAAAGGCTGGTGTAGGTAATAAAATCCTAAAAAATCTTGCATCCTTCCTGACATCACCTCTCATTCAAGCTGCCAGAAAGCAGCATCTTCTTTTCCCTTTCCCCTGCCATTTCCCTGCAGGCTGACAGAGGTCCCTCTTCCTTGTTATTAGGCACTGTGTGTCCCGCTTTGCACCTGTATCTTGTTTCTCCCAATTATTTTCTTTGCTTTGGTCTTCATTTAGAAAGGAGTGAGCAGATGTAATTCTTCCCTGGCATAGATATTCTCTACCGATGCACTGCAATGCCTTAATAACCAGCTCACGTCCTTCGTTACTCCTTTCCTTCCTCTTCTATTTCTTGGTTCAGATTCACTCATTTTACTAGCCATTGCTGTCTGAACCCTCTTCCGTTCTCTCCTTAAGGCTTGTGACATCCTGGTGGGATGACAAGGTGTCAGAGGTGCAAGCAAGGCTTGCACCGGGAAACCAGTGCAAGTTCTGATTGCCACAGGTGGCACACAGGGATTCTGACCAGACCTGCTTGGCCTTACAGCCAGTGTCTCCTCTGGGATCAGCTTTTTCTTTTTCCAGAAGGCCACTGGTGATAGCTTAGAGCAGGCATGTCCAACTCATAGACCGTGGGCCACATGTGGCCAGGCCCAGCCTATCCTGTGGCTGCCCCCTTCCCTGCACCATCATGGCGGTGCCTCTGCTCTGCAGAGTGGCCTGCCCGGCCCTGGGTGCACACCCATTGCTCACCACAACCAAACAGTGGTGCATGATTGGCATTATCTGTGCTGAAACCAGGGCACAAGGAGGGCACTGTGCAGTGCTGACTCAAATGATGGCTGATACTTTTCTGCATTGTGATACATTGCCTAAACATGGCCTGTGAACAGCAAAAAATATGAAGCCGTGCTTTCCATTTTGATACAGGAATTTGAGAATAGGTTTCAACAATGCTGAAAAATTCATTGATTTTATTGGTTTACCTGTGACTCCATTTTCAATTGACATTAATATATTGCCTGCAAATTTCCAAATGAAATAGATTGAGCTGCAATCAGATATTCAATCAGAAAATTGATCTTGTCTCTCTACTAGACATCTATAAGACTTCTTTTACCAGAGGGAAATATCCCTCATTTCACAATCACACCTTATTCATGTCATCATTGCTTGGCAGTACATACATTTGTGAACAACTGTTTTCAGAGATGATGAACAGGAAGAGTAAAATTTCATCAAAAGTCTCTGACAAACACCCTGAGAGCTCACTAATTGCAACCACTGCCATTGAACCAGTCTGATGCATTAGTTTCATTCAAATCTGGTCAAACATCTCACTTGTTTCATGATTGAGTTGTTCTTTTATTATGTTTTAATAAATAAATATATATTAAAAACAAGATTTGCTAGTTATATAAGTTATTTCTATTATATATTTTAGATGGCAACTCCTTTTCACTGAAGGTGGCCCAGGCAAGCCTGAAGGTCTAGGAACCAGGAGACAGAAGGATCCAGGAATGAACCCAACTGAGCCAGGCTCCGCTGGCACCCCAATATAAGCAGTGAGGGCCACGCAGCTATAATCCATCTCCCAGTGGTGTCACAGCTGCTGCTGCTGCTCACATTATGTCAATTAGCAAGTAAAACACAGTGATTACATATTTCAGCCTACCTATATGCGTGTGCCTCTGTGAAGATATGCGTTTTTGGTCAAAGTCAAATATCACACATGCTTGTTTTTCTTGCTCCTGTTTTTTTATTGTTTCAATACAAATATATTAAAAAACAAAGTTTTATTACTTGTATACATTAACTGTATTATATATTTTACATGCAGTCCCAGACAATTCCTCCTCACTTGGTGTAAACCAGGCAAGACCAAAGGTTGAACATCCATGGCTTAGAGGGCTGGAAGTGGTGATGGTGAGGCAGACCCAGTGTTCCTTTGTTATTTCCAAACACCTGCAGGAAACGAGTGTCTTAGAGGCTGACTTCGGACCATCTGGGAAATGGTGTAAATTATGGATATATCACAAGCACTCTCAAATATCTCTGCTCCTGTGACACACAGTTGTTCAACAGTGGTCCATTCCCTGTGAGGCCCTAATAATTGAGATCAAATTGGCTCAGAGCCCAAGGTAAATGTTTTCTTCAACATATATCATTGCAGATTAATACAGATATGTTGCCTGTGAAACACATAACCTTGAAGAAGTTGCCTTTCTTAACTCAAAGTTTCTCTTCAGCTTTCAAGCATAGTCAGTGTCAAGTAGGTCCCACTGCAATTAATGGCCCTGTTTGAAAAACAAGAGCAATCTCTTGACACGATTGGAGGTGGTGGGACTTGACCTGTGACATCTACTGAGCACTGAGATTCGTCTCCATGGTCTTCAGCCTGAGTAGACAACAGAGCGATGTGGCTATAATTCAGCCCCAGAGAGCATTGAATGCAAATGTGCCTTCCTATCAATTAAGGAGGAAGAAACATTCATTTGGCTGCAAATATCCTGACTGTTAAAGAATGCGGTTTAATTACTGAGTCTTGGTGAAATCCAGCTTCATTGAGAAATGAAGCCTAGATCTCTTCCCATGGGAGTAACTGAACTTCTGTTCCCTTAAGAAGTGCGGTAATTTCTTTCTGCGGTACTCATGGCTGGTCAAAAATCAATTTTCTTTATCCCAATTCTATCTACATAAAATCCTGCTGTCCGTTAGCTGCAGTGGCCCTTCTGAGCCAAAATGTCCACTAGTGTTGATATCTCTTGGGTGAACATTACCTCATAAGCACTGTGTTATTATTTAATGCGATCAAAAATTATTATAATGGGCCTATTAAATCAAAGGAATTTGTTTTGTTGATGATTTTTTTTTTGTAAGGAAAGCAGGTATATGTAACACAGTAGTGCTTTCATCTTAATCTTCCATCTTATTTCTATACAAATTAATCTGTCTGTATTTTTCTAACTTAATAAAAATAGAATAAAGCAATTTAACAGGATCTAGAAATTCTCCAGGACAAGTAACAAAGAGTTTGGACTATTTGTTTGCCTAACTTTCATACTGCCAAACACACTCATATTACTGCATCTTGTCTAAAAGCTGGGGGACGTGCTCTACTGAAAGGTCTGTGCTCCACTGTGTTCTTTTTGTATTAGTGCACACAGAACTATTTCACACAGAAATATTTGGGATTTTCACACTTAATATAAAAGAATAACTCAGGTAAAAATATTTGTCAAGAAAGAACAGCTCACTTGCTTTCTGTTATTTTCCACCCTGCTGCCCCAAACTGCTCAAATCTGAATGCTTTGACACCAAAATCCTGATATCCACCTGTGATTGTGGAGTCAGTGCTTTTTTCAGCTGTTGAGGAACAATATGTTGCCAGGTCCACATATGCTGTAAATTGGCACATCTTTACTGTAGCCAGTTGTGCTCTGTTGACTTCACGCTAAACGAATATCTGGTCCATTGTATGCTGAAGCTTGATCCAATTTCCAATAAAAACAAAGAATACTCTTGCCAGCTTCCCAGAGTTAGATCAGCCTCTTGGAAACAACGAGCAAAACTGTAATTTGTCTGTTTTTTGATATCATACCCAAGGAAGATATTTATGGAAATATTCCTGGCTAAAATCCAATTGGCAGAGCTGATGACTTCAAATGACCTTCATTTCCACATCTTGAGGGTCCCAGAACCAATGCAAAGCAGTCTATAAAATATTTAAATGTTGAGTCTAAGACCACTAATGCTAAGCAGTTCCAAAAGCTAGCAGGCTGACCATGGGGAAAAATGTAAAATTGTTCCTGATCTTTGCTGGGATATCAAAATCCTCAAGTTTGAATTTTTTCCTTTCATCTTATCAACAAGCCACAATGGATAAAAGTAATGTGCCACATGATTCCAGATCAGTGAGAAGAGGAAAAAGCAGTGTGACAATGAGTCATCTGGTACAAAGAACCAGAATTCAATAAATAAACCAATTTTATTTCTTTTTTTCTTTCTTCTTCTTCTTTTTTTTTTTTAAGCAAACTGCCTTTTATCTGATAAGGTCTACAAGACGGTTGTGTATTTCCAAGAGCACCGCTCTCTAGAGGCAATGGAGCATAAGAATACCAGAAACTCGCAGGCAACCTAGTTCTCTTGTGTATTAGCTTGCATGCTCTTTTTATCAGAGCTCCTATCACAGTAAACCAGAGGAATCACAGGAAGTGCACATACTTATAAAGCAGTGCTCCTCTGAGCCTGACCTCTGGACTTTAACTCAAGTCCTTGGACTGCCCACTTTCAGACTTACAGTGCCCTCAATCAGTGCTACAAATAAAAACAAGGAGCAGGGACTGTTGTTAATAAGTTCTGAATTAGGAACCTTGTGATTTGCTGCTGGCGCAGGCGGACCGGCGCAACCTTGTCAGCCCTGTTAATAAACTTCAGTTGCAACACTGACCTGCTGACAGGCTCCATGAGCTTATGACATCCTGCAGCTTATGAGCAAAGATTGTTTTGCATGCTAATGTGGAAGGTTTATTTATTGTTTTTTGTTTTTTGGTTTTTTAATACTAATACTTTTATTAGGGAGCTAGAGGGAAAACAGAGCCTGAGGAATAGGGGAAGGCTGTGATTTGCCAGTAGTTTTAAATGCTTCTCCTTTCCCTTGGCCTGTAATCTATGCTGAGTCACCATCCAGTCCCCCATTCAACCCCACCTGTCCCCTAGCAAAAAGCCTGCAACATGGCATTGTCAAATATTGAACATGAAGGGGGTCCCAATCTCAGGAGGCTGCTGTCTAAATTGGTGATAAACAAAAATGTAATAATGCATGGCTGTCAGCAGGCAGGGTATGGAGTACTAAGTGGCTACAACCACTGACATAACTATCTCAGCACTGCTCTACCCAGTACTGCTGCTGAGATTACTGTGTCTTCACTGCAGGTGCATGAGTTGCATGACCCATCAGCATCCACACTGCACACCCCAAGATCGCAGAATCATAGAATCACCAAGGTTGGAAAAGACCTCCAAGATGATCTAGTCCAACTGTCCACCTACCACTGATATTTCCTAAGGTATGCCTACTGAAGAGAACCTTGCTCTGTGCTATAACAATTGGATGCTGCCCAATATTCTGCATGCCCACTGCTACTGCTGCATCAGCATGCAGCAACTGGATGGCCTCCACCTGGTGTTAGGGGTCTGACATCCACCACACCTTCACAGCTTTGTGCATGCATCCTGCACAGCTCATCTGTGACATGTGAGAAAGCACCAAATGAAGCAGGTGGGAATCAGCCAATCCTATAGGGGCTGGTCTTCACACAGCAGCCACTCTGGGACAACAACTGGCAGACTCTTTGCCAAAGGAAACTGAAGCGCGTTATGGTTTACATGAGCTCTTGAGAGATTGAGGGAAACATCTAGTAATATTGGAAGTTAGTAAGTATACATAAAAACCACCTCTAGCTCGGAAAACCTTGAGTAAAAATAGTTGAATCCTGGGGAAGTGTCAGTAGAAAGCATCATGTATTCTGCACTAGCAGTACGTATTCCTTAGATGTCTGTGTATCACTGTTCCAGGAGATAGATGGGACATCTGCCACGCCATCCTAATGTTCAGTAATGATCACCTTTCATCTGTAGGAGCACGCGTCCCGAAAGTGGCCCAGTGATATTTAGATGTGTAAGATTCCTCCACTGCCAGTGGGACACCACTGATGGATGTATGCAATTCATGCACATGCCTTGGCCATACTGGTCATGATCATGATGCCCTTAGTGTATCTCGGTGCTGCCTACTTTCACAGTGGCCTTCTTGTGAGGATGGAGAATAGCACTTCTGAGATCATCCAGGCCCTTTACCCAACCTGTGCCAAGGTAACAGGAAGCCTGACAATGCAAGCAGAAGGAGAAGTCAGCAGATCCTTGTTCTTGGTGAACATGATTCCAAGGGATGTGCAGCACGTTACAGTATTTGTGCATACAGTAGCAAAGTCTTCTGTCTCCATACCCTGCTATATCCCTCTACATTGTGACTCATAACACCAATGTTGTTCCATGAATCCATGGATCTTTTGTTGAACTGGACATAGCTGGATGTTCACACTATTGTGTGCAATGTTTTGCAGAACCATAGTGGCACTGTAACTCATGCAAAGGATGTAAAAAATCCTTTCCCATGAATTAACACAGAACTCTAAAATAATGAAACTTGTTTATTACGAAGGCCTGTGTGGATGCCATGAAGGGGGAAGTAAGTGTTGAGGCATTTCTGAAAATCTCTGTGCTTGTCACAAAGGAACTGTTAACTCACAGCTTTCTTTCTTGTTGCACTGGGGTTAGGGGGTCTCATGTGCCTTGCCTTTAGAAAGTTCTTACTGTTTACTGATTGGAATGTCCAAAGATGCCTCTCCCCAGCCAAAACTTTCAAAAGTCTGCTTCATATAGATACTTCAGTGTAAAGATGGGCAGGAAACTGAGCAATTTAGCTCCTCCACATGGCCACCATCAGTGATTAGATGACTGCATGAATTACTGTATTTACATTTTTATGGGTGCTTCTGCAAACCTAGTTAACTTTTCATGTGCTTTGTTTTCTTGGACTTTAGTCTAACCCTTCCCTCCTTTGCACCAAGCTCATGTCAGGAGAGGAGTTCTTGAAAGGCCCTCCCAACATGCTGGGAGGCTCTCTGCATGTTGTAAACAGTAAAACAGCGAATGATTTCTTGGGATGCTCAGCTGGCATTCACAAGCCAAGGATCTAGCCTTGACAGTATCCACAGATGTAGCATGACAAGCTGCTGCTCTGGAGAAAGAATGAGGAAGACTGAAAAGAAATATTTACCTGGCAGCATCCCTTTAAACCCATGACTCATCATCATAAGTGCATTTCTGATTCTTTTTCCATTCATGCCTTGAAGATCAATATCTCATTTTATGAAAATTTAGGCAGTTGCTTTTCTGCTTGGTGTTACAGTCTCCAATTAAGTGTATAGTAGTGATGATTTCATTCGTTATGAATGAATGGTGCTCTGCTGAGAGAGTCTGTGCACTTTCTCCAGCTCCTCACCAGAACACAGGAGGCTGTGCTGTGGGTCTGACACGGGGCCAGGACTTCAATATGTGAAGCAGAGTGGTGACGGAGGAACTGCTGCTTTGTCTGCTGATCAGCCACAGCCTCATACAGTGAGCAACCCTGGTTTCAGGGATCTGGTTCAAAGAGAAGATCTTTTGACTCAAAGTGAAAGCCTACTTACGAAACAGAGTCTCATCCCACATTACTGCACTGATTATTGTAATTATGCCCTTTCAGGACTTTTCCAAGCTACACTTTATCCAATTATAGCTGTTTTAAATACCTTTATACTATACATCACATGCTGCTGGGGAAAGGAGGCATTTTTTCTAGCTTCCCATCCTTACAGTAAGGCATTTTATGGAAAAGATACTTGGCATTATTAATATTCTTTCACTAGTGCCTATATATGAGGCTATCTTTCTGAGTACCATGCCAAAAATGTACTTAGCTGTGCTTTTGCAGGGCAGAGTGTCCAGTTTTAAAAAGGCAGGAGGATTAGGCACCCAATACTTTTCACCTATCTTTTTACAGGGGGATTTATACATGAATTTTCATGTATTTCTTTTACAAAAGAAAACATTACAAGTGGTATGATTAAAGTCCAAAGCAGCAGTGTAGTTGATGTCCACAGGAGCAGGACTTCTCCTGGAGGATTTTCTTACATTCATCAGTACTGGATCCCCATGCAAGGGAGTGGTTTTCCCAGTAGAGTGATGCTAGATTTCTCTCCTCCTTCCTTTTTTTCCCTCCTCCGCAGCTTTACTAGTATTTTTCTTGGTTTGGTTTTTTTTTGCCTACCTAAACTTGAAGACAAGCTGAACCCAGGCTTTAATTTGCCAAGCTATGAATTCCCTCTTCCCTTTCTGCAGAGAATGAGCACAATACTGATGTGTGGCTTACTCCCACCACCATTAATGAATCTAAAAAACAATGTGTAAGCCTCCTTTGATTCCCTTAAGGGAAATGATCTCAGACTGCGAGAGTCTCCACAAAAGCCACTCTCAGATGAAACTCCCACTGTTTCCAGTGCTCAAAACTGCCTTTTCACTGCAAAGGATTTTTTCTCATCCTTTTCACTTTCTCGCTCCTTTTTCTTCTTCTCCTTTTCCTTTTCTCTCTTTTTTTTTCTCCTCCTCTCCTTTTTTTTCCTCCTCCTTTTCTCTTTCATTCCTCCTCCTTTTCACTTTCATTTCTCCTTCTCCTTTTCCCCTTTTTCTCTCCTCTTTCCTTTTCCCTTTTCTCTTTGTTCTTCCTCTTCTTTTTGCAGGCAAATAACAGAGTCATTATTGGAGATGTCAAGTTTCCCTCCTATGAGTCAGTCTTTCTTAAGCACACACCTGGCATGATGAACATTCTTCACCTGTTGTCATGTACATGATGGCTTCACATCTAGCAAGTGCTCTCACGCTTTGCTGAACCAGGGCTAGGCATACTTTTACAACTGAAGTACCACACGCCCCTAGCACACCTAACTTTCCTCTGCCTAAGTACCAACTAGCTGACTGGGTGCTGCAGGTTACTATCATCTGCTCTCTTCTCCATCCTTCCTCCCCAAGCTGAGGGCCTCTGCCCCTCCTGCCCTGATCCTGCCCATCTCTGGCACATTATTCAGCATCTCCAAATGGGGCTCATTAGTTGTAGTGTTCCTCTCTGCTGGGCACTGATTTGGCAGTGAGGGCTCCCAGCATGGCACAGCTGGAGGTACTGATGGATCACAGTGGGCTGTGGAGAGAGCAGGAAAAGCAGGCCTGCACTGCTTAGCAACCTGCTGGGCCTAGCTTATTGGTTTAAAAGGAAAAGAAAGGGAAAGGGATTATATTATCCACTTCTTTTTCCAGTTCTCCTTCTGTGTCTTCAAATAACGAAGGTCAAGGCTGAATGCCACTTTTTTTCTGTGAACATTACCAAGTGCCAGCATGGAAAGAAGTGAGGTGAGAGCTCACCAGTGTTCCACACACCCAACCAGCCCCCCCACTCAAGCAGTGCTGGCCCTCCGTGGCTCACTTCTTTATTGAGCCCCCAGCCACTCCAGGCTTCAAAGTGCAACCAGGAATATTGGCCTCGTGGTCTGTGTTGTTATGAGTTATTATTTTCCAGTCTCTGAGTCATGGCTGATGAGTATTTGAATGTTTGAAGCCTCATCAGCTTCCATGTAGGAACATTTTCCCAATGACATTCATGATCTTTGCAAACCATCTTTGTTGACCAGAGCATACTCAGAGTCAAGGTGTGTGAATCAAGCAGTAAGTAACATGCTGCCATAGGCCAAGCATTCTGATAGCCAAGTTCTGACCTGCTGATCTTAACGCTTTAAGTTAAATACTTCAAAATTATTGCTGCCTTTGCTGTGTCAAAATACTAATTTCTAGTACAAACACCCTTGCAAAATCAAAAAATGGTCTCTACAATATATCTGAACAATACTGACTTCTTAGGTCTTCCCCCATAGCATGACTATAAAGTTTCAGTAACTCAGCTATATGATGTTGAAATGTTCTGATTTTCCTGAATAGATGTTCAGAACAATGACAGAAAAATGTCCAGAATAGTGCTAGATTTTTATGTCTGTGTTCACGCAGACCTACTTGTCTCTACAGTTGCTCTTCTTCTAGTAGGAGGCAATGAGATCCTGCATGTAAGTCATGTTGCAGACTCATTAGTGTTACTGCTGCTTGGTTGCTAGCTGAGACACCAGTTCTGATTTAGGGTATTTTGACACTTAGCAACAAACTAAGCTTTAGCGAGCAGGTGGCTGAGCCAAAATAGTAGCAGAGTTCGCAGTTAGCTGAAATAATAACAAGGATTTGCTGGTCAGAATATGCTTTCTTTCTTGATTTATTAAAACAGCCTAGGAAAAGCTCATTTGTAAAGCATCCACTCCCACAAGACACCTGCTTTAAAACCACTCTGGTACAGGTGTGTTTCTTTGCTTGCATGGGAACAGCTCCCACGCTAGAACTGTATCAGGGTCCAAACAATAGATCTGTTCACCAGTCGGGACCAAAGCACCCAACAGAAACTGTGTCCTGCCTATTCAGAAGACCTTAACAAGTCAATTCTCAGTTCTCCCAGCAGCCTATGGCTTTTGTAGAATCATAGGATCATTAAGGAAGAGGAAGACCTCTAAGATCATTTAGTCCAACTGCCAACCCATCCCCACCATGCCCACTAACCATGGCCCTCAGTGCCACATCTATACGTTTCTTTGATACCTCCAGGAACAGTGACTCTACCGCCTCCCTGGGAAGCCTGTACCAGCGCCTCATCACTCTTTCTGAGAATAAATTTTTCTTAATATCCAACCTGAACCTTCCCTGGCAAATCTAAATCCACACTTCTTTACAGAAATTGCTGTCTCCTTTTGCCTGAAGAAATGGCATCTGTCCCATAGTTGATCTATAGGACAGTCTGTCACAGCTCTGCTGTGGCATTTTCCTTTCTCTCATCCTGCTCAGGCAGTACAGAGAGTCTAAGGACATCCACTCTTTTTTTGGGCTATATCTTGGTCTGAGGACCTCCTTGCACTGATTTCCAGCCCGAACATCGTAACTGACTTTTACCTGTCAAACTTCATACACAAACAAACTTCCCAAGCAATGGAGACAACATGAAACTGTCATGCTTCTGCACCGTGCCCAAGGTCTTTCCCTTTCTGACAGAGAAGAGCCCTGCTTCTGCCAGCAAGCCCATCTCAATGGGTTGGGGAGCCATACCAAAACAAAAGACGAGCCACAGTGTGAGGAGAGCCTCACTCTGCTTCAGGCAATGCATACTTTGTTGGATGCTCTGCTTACTCTTTCTGCCTTTGTGCCACACCTTTGAAGTCTGATGTAGGGATTTGAAACCCAGGGCTGAAGGTCAGGCACAGCCTGCAAATTCATATCATATGGCCTATGGTCATTCCTTTTTTTTAAAGCATGCTAGTTGGCTTGCCTGAAGCCCTGCACTCCCAGGAAATCTGGCAAACGGTGGTTGAAAAGAAGGAGGGTTCTGGGCAAGACAACAGGTCTCCACTCTGATCTTGAGGACAGAATAAGGCACCTGGGAGGTTAGAGCATCCACTCCAGCTGCTACTTGCAGATCTGTGATTTCAATACATGGCTATGAGCAAGCTCCTTCCAGAGCTCTTGCGTTCTGCAAAATGGGGCTGGAAATAAAAATTCTTGTTGTGTGAAACTTACCATCTGCCTGGGAACCTGGATGGCAGGTTGACTGGCTGGAAGTTTGGTGTTAAAGGCTCTGTACAAGAGATAGAGAAGGTACCTGTGGTGGCTTCTGGGAGAAAAAGTCTACCTCCTGTGGCAGAAGGAGTGGGCAACTCAGGGGGAGTACAAAGAAGTCGCTAGGATATGCAGGGGGAAAATTAGAATGGTGAAAGCCCAACTTGAACTCAACCTGGCCACTGTAGTAAAAGAACAAAAAAAATTTTTCACAAATATCTTAATATTAAGAGAAGAGTTAAGGACAGTCTCCATCCTTTACTGGATGTGGCACGGAAGTTGACCACTGAGGATAAGGTTTAGCTTCTCAATGCCTTCTTTGCATCTGTCTTTAAAAATCAGAACACTTATCCTTGGGGTACTCTAACCCCTCATCTGGAAGTCTTGGATGGGGAGTAAACCCCCCACGATTCAGGTGGAAACAGTTAGAAACCTATTACTCCAGCTGGACTGCCACAAGTCTATGGGGCCAGATGAGATCCACCCAAGGGAGACGGCGGAGGTGATAGCCAAGACACTTTCCATCATCTGTCAGTGTTCCTGGTCAACCAGAGAGGTCCCAGAGGACTGGAGACTTGCCAGTGTGACTCCCATCTACAAGAAGGATCATAAGGAGGATCCAGGGAACCACAGGCTTGTCAGTCTGACCTTAGTGCCAGGAAAGGTTATGGAGCAGATCATCTTGAGTGAGCTCACACAGCATGTGAAGGCCTAACCAGTGTGGGTTCATGAAAGGCAGGTCCTGCTTGACCAACTTGATCTCCTTCTATGATCAAGTGACCTGCCTGGTGGATGAAGGAAAGGCTGTTGACAGTCTTCCTAGAATTCAGCAAAACCTTTGACGCTGTCTCCCACAGTATTCTCCTGCAGAAGCTGGCAGCCTGTGGCTTGGACAGATACGCTCTTTGCTGAGTAAAGAACTGGCTGAAGAACCAGGCCCAGACAGTGGTGGCGAATGGAATTAATACAGTTGGTAAATGGTCACGAGTGGTGTTTGCCAGGAGTTGGTACTGGGGCCTGTCAAAATCTTTATTGATGACCTGGACAACGGCATTGAGTGCACTCTCAGTAAGTCTACAGGTGACACCAAGTTGGGAAGAAGTATCATTCTTCCAGGGAAGTCCCTACAGAGTGATCTAGACAGGTTGGATCTCTGGGCTGAGGCTGACTGGATGAAGTCCAATTGCCGGGTCCTGCACCTTGGCCACAACAACGCCCCACCTCCAGCCTTGGGGCAGAGTGGCTAGAAGAGTGTGAAAAGCAAAAGGACCTGGGGATACTGGTTGATGCTCAGCTGAACGTGAGCCAGCAGTGTGCCCAGGTGGCGAAGAAGGCCAGTGGCATCCTGGCTTCTATCAGAAACTATGTAGTCAGCAGGAGCAGAGAGGTGATGGTCCCTCCATACTCAGCTCTGGTGAGGGCGCATCTTAAGTACTGTGTTCAGTTTTGGGCCCCTCACTACAAGACTTCGAGGCTGTGGTGTGTGTCCAGAGAAGGACAGTGAAGCTGGTGAGGGGTCTGGAGCACAAATCTGATGAGGAGTGGCTGAGGGAACTGGGATTGTTTAGTTGGGAGGAGGCTCAGCAGAGACCTTATTGCCCTCTTCCACTCCCTGACAGGAGGCTGTGGTGAGGTGAGGGTCTGTCTCTTCTCCTAGATAACTAGTGATAGGACTAGAGGTAATGGCCTTCAGTTGTGCCAGGGGAGGTTTATGTTGGATATTAGGAAACATTTCATCTCAGAAAGAATGGTGAGGCACTAGAACAGGTTGCCCAGGGAGGTGGTTGAGTCACTGTCCCTGGTAATATTCAAGAAATGTGTAGATGTTGTACTAACAACCATAGTTTAGCGGGCAATATTGATGGTTGGACTAGATAATCTTAGAAGTCTTTTTCAACCTTAATGATTCTGTGATCCTGTGATTTATGATGAAGCAATGAGTGGGGCACAGCCTTGGTGGAGACTGCTGCAGGTGTGTCCTGCATGTCATGCTGGACACAGGACTCTGTGTTTAGGCCAATGACTAGAAGCTACTTAATTACTTTTTGACAGACATCCATTTACTTGGTCACTTGTTATGGGCACCTGACCCGAACCAGTTCAGAGGAGCAAACCTTACTTTCAGAAGGCAGAGAAACATTTTCCAGAAAAAAAAAAACTAGCTTTCTTGTAATGTCTCAGATGGAACTTGCAAAGTCACGATTCAGTTTTGAAAATCTCAACTGTTTACGTTTGCAGACCACCAGGTATAAAGAACTATATTTTATTAACATTTCCAGAAGAAATCAATGAATATATTGCAGAGAATTATGATCCCAATGAGGAAATAAGCTGTGAGAGAAGAGGAATGGTTAATACTCAAGGAGTTTTTCTCAGAAAAATACCATCGCCATTATTAGGAAAGCATGAGGAAAAGCAATATATAACTAAGGACATGAATGAATTGTCTGGCTTAGGGGAGAAGGTAGAGGAGAATTGTTTTTTAAAAAGTTATTTTTAAAACATAAGCAGGTCTTTAAAACACTGGCAAGCAGTCTGCACATTACATTCACTAGCACAGGGAATTCAGCAAATCAGCAGTGACCCCAAAGTGCTCCATCCCAGGTGACAACTCTCATGAAGAGGTATATTAGGGTACCCCTGGGATTGCAAGGAGAGATTGGACAGGAACCTCTGCAACAGGTGCACTGCAGTAAAAGAGGAAGAATGATCAGCAAAGCCCATGGTATTGACTGGAATTAACAGAATAAATTGAACCTTGCTCTTAGTGATCGGGTCCTGGTACTGCTCACCTGAAGACCTAGCCTAATCATTGCCATGTGTTAAATTAGATAATTTCTTAGCAATAGCACTTGAATAACCCTTCACTTGTTCATGAAAGATGAAGAAATATAGGGCATAGACATGTCCTAGGCGACCCTGCTTGAACAGAAGGATTTGGACCAGATGTCCTCCAAAGGTACCTTTGACCATTTTTATGTCAACAATGCCTGTATGTGTTAATATTTCAAAAATCAGTATATCAGTTTAAAGAGAAAACTATTGGTAATTCTTTACAATCGATATTAACTAAAGTGGCTGACAAAGACTGTAGAAAATCATCAAGGCTGTTGCAATAGAAGGAAATAAGATTTAATGGAGGTATAGCTGTGGCTAATTTTGAATGAAAGGCATCAAACTTTACTGGATGATCTTGTAGAGTGCTGAAAAAGTTGTGCCAGCATGCTGCTCCAGATCACTCTGAGCCACTCCGGAGCAGCCTTCAGTGCAGCATGACAATTTAGGGGACTTACAAATGTGTCAAGGGAGGAAAGGAGTTTCCATGGCTGACACAGAAGTAAAAGTTTTGATCTCTGATGGAGGAAGAAAACTTGGCTGGAGTATGAAGATGTTTCACTCCCATCATGACAAGCCAAGGTAATTTGAAGCACTCAAATTTCTGAGTCAAATATGACACTGCAGCACATTGAGTTCAGTGTTTGCACTAGCATTAAACTAAATTTATCAAAGACTCATTTAGGAAATAAGCATCTAATTTTGGCTAATTAAAAGTGGAACTCTGCTGTAATCAGATGGTACTTCTTAGTCAATAAACAACATAGAGCCAGACCAAGACCTGCTGTAAGCTGCTCCAACTCTAATGCCACAGCTGCTTTCAGTGTTACACTCACACGTCCTTATGATGCAACAAAACTAAGTTAACAGTATTTCTTTTAAAATCTGGCACATTATAAATGCTCTTATATATGCCCTTATAAATGTATCTTGTCCTGAGAAGGGCCAAATACTTTCATTGAAGCCAACTGGAGCTGAGCACATTTTACTCAGTACCTTTCAGAAACACCCTTGTACCACTCTGCAAAGGACAATTCCTGAAGGCTGTGCCTCACTTTGTCCTGAAAAACACTGATCCACACTAACAAGAATGACAGCTGCAACACCAGAGAATGGAAAACAGAGAGTAAGGATACCAAACAATCAGCATTTTGGATTTGCAATTTTTGGTTTTTTGTTTGTTTTTGCAATTTTTGATCACAAAAGAGAATGAGAACTACTGTAACCTAGACATACATTGACAATGTTCCTCAAAATTCATGAAGCAGAAGAAATAAATGAGGAAGAGGACAGTCAACAACACATTCTAATCATTTGGTATTCTCAAGTGTTTCTTAATTTTTATTTTCAAGAGACAGAGAGGGAAGCCCAAAGCCCAATCTCTCTCTCTCTTCCCTGATCGCCATGGTGGGTGTTTATGGCCAAGTGGAGAGAAATGGACTTTCTGATCTCAGCTGGCACATGGATTTGCCAAACTTAGTTCAGTTGCATTCCAGCCTCAGCAACTTTCAAACCCAGGCTTCGACTCCATCAGGCTGGCTTTCTGTAGCACCCCAGCCCCAGTCCGGTCAGTTTGCTGTGGGGTTGAGGGACTGACCACCTCTGGACTCCGTTACATATGCACATCCAGACTGCATGAGTTCAGCAGCCCTGTCACTGATGACTTCCTGTAGCTCACCAGGCTGGGATTTGTCTTAAGACCCTGATCCTACTGGAAGAGAAAAATGTCACAAAAATGTCACCTGTGTCACAACCATCTGGATACATAAAAATCTATGAGTAAATCAATAAGATAAAAAATAAGAACTTGATGGTGAGGTTCTTGTGAAGTTAGTTATTGCAATAGCCCATTTTTTCAGCCACTATTACCCCACCCAAGCAGAATGGGATACCCCACAGCTGCTCATGCAGACAACCCACCCTGCGTGCATGCTGCCACGGATGTTCAAGGCTAAAAGGAGGATCTCACTTCCAGAAAAGTGCTCACAGATACCCCGTGCCTTGGCCAGGATTTCTGCCTTCCTCCTTTCACCTCTGTGACAATCCCTCCTTCTGCTTTTTGTGGGCACTGCAAAATGTTTGAAATTTCTGCCCTAAATTCAGCAAGGCCAAGAACTGGGGAGGGAGCTCGGGTGCACCACAAGCTCTGACTTTCCCTGCTCCTCCACCTGCTGGTTTTTCAAACACTGCTCAGAGGGCAGTCACTGTTTCTTCTGTTGCACTCCTCCCAGAAGAGTCCAAATACTTCACAGGTATTCATGACCATACCTTCCCTGCATGTTCCGTGTCCCACAGAGTGGTGAGAAGTCAAAAGTTACCTCCAAAATCGGGATGCTCCATTAACAGTGTATTTTTGAGAGGAGTTAGATTTCCTGTTGCGCTCTATGGATGCAGCTTGTGACCCTCATTAACTTCTCCCACAGCGATGAGTACGCTGCCTCTGCAGACAGGAACGCCATGCCTGCAATCTGTCATCCAGAGCCACAAACACCTCATCAGTCATCCCAGCTGGAGTCACCAGCCCACTGCTAGAGGAGCATGGTGCCAGAAGGAGCACGCAGCCTAAACAGTCATTGCCTTCATCTTGTTCTGCTAATCCCATCCCCTGCCTACTACATTTTCTCCCACTCCTGCAAGAGATGGGATGGGAAGGCAGCAGGAAGGAGCTGCACTCACTTTCCCATCCTCCTTCCTTTTCCACTCATTCTGGACAATGGAAAGACTACTTCTGTGGGGAAAAAAAAAAGAAAAAAGAAGTGTGTTGATTGGTATATACAGATGTCACAACAGCACTGCAAAGTGGGTGGCTTAAGATCAGCTGTGCACTCCTGTTTCTGAGCACTTGACTTTAAGATCTGCTGATTTGTCCTATGTAGACCCAGCAAGCGTAGGTGAATACCTAGGACAGGAAAACTTCTCAGCCTCTCTTTACGTGCTTGGACCTGCCAGCTCAGAACTGCAGCCATGCACAAAACAGGCAGAGCCAGGGGGAATCCAGCTACCACAATATTGGAAAGATTGCACATTTAGCTTATGTCTGAACAAGCAACATGTGGCCCACCAGAACCATCATTTTAGCCTGTGGAAGTCCAACCTGTGGGATTGTCAGGGTTGCACTGAGTGAAGAGGAGTTGTCTTGGGCTGCATGTAAAATGTATAATGGAGTTAACATGTGTAACTAACAAATCTTATTTTTAATATTTATTTATTAAAACATCTTTGGAAATAGTTGTTCACAAGTGTATGTATTGCCAAAAGTGATGACATGAATAAGGTGTGACTGTGAAGTGAGGGATACTTCTCTCTGCTTTAGCTCCTGGCTTGTTTTTCAGCATCTCTTTTCTAGGCACGAATTTGGTGTAAATGAGAAGACACACAGCCTGAACAATCTGCATTGGTTGAAACCCCTTTCTAAATGCCACCTTTTTCAAAGCCTTTCAGTTCCGATGCTTGGCCTGTGTGATGCACCTCCAAGTCAGCAGAGAAGCCAGAAGGCTGCTGGGTGATGTGGACATGATGGGACCAGTCTGTACCCAGACCTCCTCCATCAGTGCAAGATGTGCCAGCTGTCCAGCTGGGAGGCTACCACTGCTCTGGGATGTCAGGAGCAGGGAGAATATCTTTCCCAAACTCGCAGTTCAGCTTGGAAAAAGCACTGGTAATTGTGTTTCTGTCAAATGTTAATAGTGTCAGGCTATTTGGGACAGTAGAAGATAAACAGATGTGAGCATTTATAACCAAGGTAGATAAGTGAAATGAAAAAATTCTCCTCTTCATACTCAGATTTTTCCGTGAGATCTTAGCTCATTCTTTCTGCAAATCCTACAGACAGCTGTCTTCTGTAATTGCGTAAGATCTGATTCAAGATCTGAACAAGCAGCATCCTATTTGACAAACCAACCCACTAAGTAAACCGTGCAATAGCACTCTGGTCAGCAGGTACCTGCTGAGTTCTCATCAGTTTCTCTGACACCGTAATAACGCCAGATCAGAAGCAGAAATTATATGATCTGTTATGGGAGATCCCAAACATGGCTCTGCTTCGCTATTAATAGCGAAGTAGCCCCAGGGCCATGTTGAAGATATAGATTAGGGATGGAGAGAGCTGTGGGAAATACGATGCAGAGAGAAGAAGCTGGTATCTTGTCTGCATGAGTAAGGTGTCAAAGTACTGCAGAGATGAGTGCGGTGTCTGTACCTGGTCCATTGGCTCACTGGATTTTTAGAGGTCAGACTAATGAAAGGCTGAACAAACTACATGCTCTGTCCCTGTCAAAGAAGGGATGTCTTACAATAGCATCCTGATGCTACAACTTCACTAGAAAGACAGTGATAAGACACTTCAAATTTACTTTCTTACAGTCCTGACCCCTCACAGTGTGAAGTCTGCTTTTCTCTTTCCCTTTTTTCCCTTAAATGATGGCTTTTCTCATTTGCCTAACCTCACGCTTTCAGTTGTAACCACAGCTGGATGCAAGTTAATTTGCAGTTTGATGATGGCACTTCCCCAGTGCTAAGCATCTCTGAACACAAAGGCATTTTTTTTCCTTGGGCACTAGTAACACTGATGAGACCAACATAGCTTTGGGAGTAGGGTTTATTACTTAAAAGCTCTTCCAGAGCTGGCTGGTTGGAATACATTGTTTTGTAATGTAAAAAACTGTGACTACCTTACTTAACCAGCTGAAAGACAGAAAATAATTCACCAGCATGTCACACTGGGGTTTATAATGACCCTCTGCAAAGCTTATCTTACTATATGAAAATGGTTTCCTATAAACTAAACTGTTTAGGCAGCAGGGGCTTTGAAACTCCATCTTCATAACAGTACCTAAATTAGCTCAAGTTGTTTGCTACATAAAGGACAACAAACCCAGCAAACTTACTGGTACTTTAAGCAAACAGCAGGGTAAACTTCCACAGCTGCCGGTGGGATTTGGAGCCAGTTTACATCAGTGCTGGTGTACACTGTATTTGGTTAACAGGAGGCAAGTTTCCAACAGCTGCATCGTGGTACAGTCACATGCACAGATACAGCCAGATTACTGTAAAGATGCCCTCAGTGATCAAACTGTACTATAGAACATGTCACACCACAGGCCAGCACCAGGATGCCCTGTTGATTAGCAACTGGACTTGTGGGTGAGTGGAGGCTTTTCTTTAACACTATGACATCTGAAGGTGCATTTTGACTGTTGCTTACGGAGTACAGTCTATTGGGGCCTCCTGTGGAGTGAGCAGTGGTGGTACTTCTGTACCAGTACATCTACACAGGGAAATATCAAAGGCTTCAACACCCTCAGACTGAATTACACGTACAGACCTTGGCCATGTGGCTGTCACAGATGTTGATCTCCTGGCTGTTTTCCTAATGAACCTGTGTCCCAGCAGACCAACATTCTGTACAGGTAGACTATTCACTCATTAGCACTTCCTTTCAAAATGCAGATGTTTAATGTTTTTTTAATGGTACTTAAAATGACATGATACTGGAAGAAGTACAGAGGAGAGATACAAGAACAATCAATCACAGATGTGAATAGTTTCCATGAAGAAAGTGACCAAGGTAGACCTCCTAAGTCTAAAAAAGATTTGTCAGGTGGGAGAAGTCATAGACAGAGGTCTATAAAATTACAGACAGCATGCTGGAGAGTTGGGTTTTCCTTGATGCTTTCATTACCAGATCTATGCAGTGTCAAAAGAGGTAAAGAAGAGATCTTTCATCATATCTGCCTATGGTACTAAAGGTACAAAACATGGAGAGATAAAAATGCATTTGTGCCCTATAAAGATGCTACCTTAGCATAAGCAGAGCACCTGTATCTGCAATGCCACCCACTGCTGCTGCAGTTTTCACTATGCCAGATGTTTCCTGCTTCTCACGTTCAGGTGTGTCATGGTCCATTTGGATCTCTCAAATTTACAGGACAACAGTGCAAGCATCCCCTGTATCCCAGCAGAAGCACAAATCCTCAGCAGTCCAGCTGCTGCTGACTCTGCTTCAAAAGCTTTTTGGGTAAGCTGACGTATTTATATCTTCCAGCACAAAAGTTTGGTCTGCACCATTTCCATAATGAAGTGGATTCTGAGGAAGTGCCTGACAATTAATACAGGACTATAGCAGCAGGAGACAGCAAACTGCAGGTGATGGTGGCTGCATAGTGACCTTTAGATCTTCCTGTCCATCATGCTCTGCCCATGTGTTGCTCTTGCTTCGACCTAGTGGCACTGCTCCCTGCATACCTCAGGCCTTAACAAGAGCTGTGTGTTAGCCAAAACCTGAGACTCCAAGCCACATTCTGGGTTTCCTGTCCCCAGGTGATTTGCCAGCCTTGCAGTCAACCTTGCTCCTTAGCCTGGCCACGGGCATGCAGATTTATCTGAGGAGGGGACGAAATCCCATGCTGGTAGCCCTTGCTCCAGTGACCACCAGGAGGCTTGCCTTCTGCCATTACTGCCATACGCTCCTGTCACTTCCATGTCCTCGGGGAAACAGCCTTGGGGCCTTTCTCTTACAGCTTTCTCCCTCATCGCCCCCCATGATCCCCCAGGAATCTCCGTTCTGAATAACTTTTGGCCATATTTTCCCTTTTTAGCATGCAGTTCTTGTTTGCTTTCTTCAATATTCAACTCAAATCTTTTCAATTTTGCCATTAAGCAAGAGTCAAACCCTCTCATCTACATGCCAAAACCCTCTAGCTTCTTTCAGGCACTGTCTTCCATTACAGGTGCTACTCCAACGTGTATTTCTCTAATAAACAGTCCTTGTCCCTACTTGGTACCACCTATCAGGCCAGCTCTAAAACAAATGAAAATCTCTCTCCCTCTAACAACACTCATGGTATGCTTTGACTTTCCTCTTTCGGAATAGAGCTATTAATTTTGCCTTGAACAAGCTCAAATACATTTCCCACCCCATTTTACCTACTCAACTTCCTTCATCACACAACCACTCAGAAGCCAACACCAACAGTCTTCTCCACAAGAAAGAAAAAGGTAGACATAAAAGGGCGGTATATAAAGCCCCAGAAAGAGAAAAGGGTGGAAGGAAGCTGTCACCCATTCAGCAGAGCACTTTATTAATTAGTTTCAGTTCAAACTAATTATCACTGGCAGTCACGAGCCAATGCTTAGTCACATTTTCTGATTCTTTTCCACAAATAAGATGCTGTCATTGCTTGTGAAAGGTCACAGCTTGCTGATAAGCTAACAACATGGGCACTGGGACTTCACAGGATTTGTCTGTGATTTGTTTAGCTGTAAGAGCAATTATCTAATGACCTGATGTCTATTACTGATTTTGTTTTAGCTTCTGCTTTGCTTTCTACTATTACATGGTGAAATGTTTATTTTTACATGTACATTTGTAACCAATGGACAGGAATAGCAGGTAGCTATTCTGTGGAGAATAAGCTACTTCTGAGCCTAAAACATAATGCAGTACAAAGGCTTACTACATGGGATGACAACAGGAGCCGACAGGATGAAGTTGGAGGCCCCAGGCTGCAAAATAGCTCCCACTGGTTAACTACTGGCCATCACAGGAGTACAACCTGAGTACCTGGGCAGAGATAACAAGGAAGAAAAACTAGTAACTAGTGTGAGTAAAATGCATCACATATAGTAAATTCAGATCCACTATGGGTCTGTGAACCAATGAAGAAAGAACAATATGTAGGATGTTATTAGTACACATGCTCAAATGTCCTTGGGTGGATCACAGGGTGAGAAGCAAAAGGCCTGATTATCATTTTCAATGCAAAGATATGGTATTATCAGAGCACTCCCTGCATCTTCAGTCAGATTTTCTCATGATTCAACAACCTGTGCACAGTGGGTGAGTACTTGAAATCCTAGAGACCATTGTTCTTCTGTCCTTAAGTTTCTGTAAGCAGATCTGTACAGCACTGCCAAGAGCTGCTGACATCCCTGACCTCCTTCACAGCCATAAATGAACGTCTCTTTGCTCCCATATACCCCTCTGCAAAATATCTATTACATGATTTCCTGCTTCCCAGTGAATATTACTCAGTTTAATGGCTGACAGTAAAGTGTCTTACAGTATTTACCTGAGAGAAAGACACTATAGAAGTGGGATGCAGATAGGATTTCATTACGAGAACACAGGCCTCTTAATGAGCTCTGACTTGTTAAAGCAACTTCCAGGAGAAACCAGTGATTCTCTTTGCTAGCACAGCTATGTGGTCACCTTCTCCTATGCATTAGGTAGACAGTTGTTAGAAAGAAAAACAAAGGCACACAGTAAAACAGCCTGTAAATGTGCTTTTTTTCCCCTTGTTTTTTTCTGAAATAAAGGCAAGACTTCCTTCCCAGCACCAGAAGGCACCTTTATCAGTATGGCTAAGAGGCAAATTTTTCAGCTTATACTTAAGATGCTGCAAGTGGTGTCTGTGGTGCCGCAACATAGAAGAAGCAATTGATCAAAATACAGGACACACAATGTGAGTGCAATCAGATATACTTTATTGCAAATTCCTATTACATTGTAGTAATAAAAGATTAGAATGGAAAGCAGGTTTATAGACAAGAGCAAAAAATGGATAATTGTATTAGATGATATAAACTCCAGTAAAACTGCTTAATTACTTAACAGAGATGGTCGCTGTGCATTTGCAACATACTGTTCTGTCCCTTGTGCCCCAGAGGACTTCTCTGGGAGGTTTTGACATTGCAGAGTGTACAGTGCAGTCCCATAAGCTGTACAGAATGAGTGTGCCACTATGTCTGAAGCAAAAGCCCCAAAGGGTTTGGTATTCCAGAATCCAGCGTTACTCACCGAACAGGTAAGGTGGTGTGGTGTGAATCTCTGCTTCGCTCCACATACTTCACCAAAAGGGCAACCTGAATTTCTCCCCCCCCGGGCTTACTTATTTTTAACAACTGGTCACCAGTTTTGCAGGAAGCCATGTGCAGCAAGAAGGGGAGCAGAAGGTAAATCGTCTCCCCTGCTCTCTCACTAATGAGACCACAAAATGACCTGGCACAGTAAAGCCACAGAGTTTAATGACCATGAGGTTCCTTTTAACCTCTTGGGAAACTGTTATCTCACCTGTGCCATTAGAATGGGATATGCTCTCACCCACTGTGGCTAGCAGAGAGTGGCCACAGCTGGGCATGGGACTGCAGCATATGCATTTTTGCCTCGCATGGAAAAAGGTTCTGAGAAGGACTTCAGGAGGGATGAGAAATGACCACACACACACACATAGCTTGCTCCCCTAGCACATGGGAGTCCATGGCTCAGAATGATTCTATGAAGTGGAGTGTGAACCACAGACTCAGAGCACCCTTCGGGCTAGAAAGACTTCAGGGGAGGATCAAGGCCTTGGGTGGCCTCATTGCACCTCACAGATGAACATGCTGCAAGCAAGGCAGGAAACTGACCAGCTTGCAGAGTTTTTGAACCTCAGGATGCATGTTTATTCCTGTAAGCTGAGCTTCTGTCCCTCAACCTTCCCAGGATTGTCCCTGTAACAGGACCTGATTTTGTAGAGGCCATGATTTCTTGGAGACTCTTGGGCACAGTTCACATGGGATGTTTGTTAGGCTTGTGGGCTGGCAGGCTATTCCTCATTCTGCTTTCCTTTGCCCCCTGTGCCAGGTGGCAGAGCCTGGACTGCTTTGGGCAGTGAGCTCCCCAGAACATACACACATGAGAAATGGAGAGAGAAGAAAAGGCAGAAAAGAATGGAGAACATGCCATATGCAAGAGATGTGACCAGAAAATGCAAGATTGGTGTGACAAACTCCGAGCAGAAGCATGAAAAGCTATGAATTTTCATCAATCAAACAAAAGGAATAGTGTATTAGCAGCACATGGGATGGGATGAGGGCATGAAGCAAAAGAATGACTATGAATGGGTGCATGGACACATGTGAAGTGACAAGTGAGAACTGAGAGCTGGGAATATTTGGGAGATATCAAACCCTAATAAGTGCTTCCAGCAAAGCGTGCTCTCCATTAACTAAAATTATAACACTGTAAGATAAAGCAGTCCTGTTAGCTAGAAATACCTGTTTTTATTGCAGCCTGAACGATCTACCATAAGGTTGTGTAATTCACTCTAAGAATTTATAACACTGGGTTCTTCCTTTTTTTCTTTTCAGTGAAATATCAGGCCTTAATTAAAACTAAAGTTCAGACTACTTTGGTGAATGGAGCCTTTCAGATTCCCTTGCAGCACTACTGCAAAAGACCATAAATACAAGTGAACTACAGCAATAATATGGCCTAGAATTGCCTTTGATTACACGTATCTAATTTTGAATCATTCACCATACAGATTGCTTTTTATGCTCTCCCCTGTGTCGCCATTTACTTTTCCTTATTGAATTTAGTGAAACTCAAGGATGATCAAAATAACAAAAAGCAGATTTCTACCACTGTCTCTTTTTCCTCCTCTAATGTGGTATCTTGAAACATGAGAGCAAAATGAAAGGATGAAGATGGCACCTTGCTTCATGGTTTCTGAATCTGGATATTCAGCTCACCATACACATGCCTCAAAGCATCACAGTTCAGGCTTGCAATCAGCTTTCGTAACCCTGGTCGTTTTGGGATACATTTTACTTCCCAGATCAAGGTAGACATCGCTGGGACTTGCCTGTAGGAATAAAAGGAAAGTAACAGTATAGTCATCAGTCAGACAACGCTCTCAACCTGGTCCAGAACCAGAGAAGCAGAAGGTGGACAGTATAACGTCTCAATCTTTTTATGTTTCACCCATTCTCATGTGTCCTGTAAATTATTTCCACCACTTTCCATTTCTCTCAGCACTAGCTCTGTCAAAGCCTTTTCTAGCCCTTCCTCGAGGCTGATTCTAAATTTCCAAAATGAATCAGGTTTCCTCTGTCTCCTGCCATTTCCTCTCATGACCACTTTCAGAATGAACTTCTTTATAGCCAACATATATTTTTTCTACTTTATATTTCCATTTAATGTGTGTACTATAGGCCCCATTTGGTGGTTCCTTAAATGGTTAAATAACCTCTCACTATCCCCATGCAAGCCTGGCACAGTGCAGATGAGCTGCTGAGCCTCTCTACCATAGACATAACATCAGGAGACCCCCTCATCGATCCCCATTTCAGATGACCTCTTCGTGTCCACACAAATAAGTTGAAGTGTTTTTGTGAGTCCTGCTGTTAGTATGACTCTTACGTTACACATGACTACTCATAACCCATAGTATAAACCAAACGTATTCTGCACTGCTCCTGATTTTCAATTAGAATGCACAGAGAGCCTCGAAAATTAATATGTGTTTTCTCAATTCTTTCACTACCTTCTGTGTACAGATTTTGAAGGCTGATATTGATTGATTGATTATTTTAGGGGGATGTCAGGATATAGCTGTGTTAAGGGAATCAAAGGAGGAGGTGGCATAGCGAGGAGCTATTTATAGAAATGAATGTTATTTTTCTCAGCATTAAGAGGGCTATGAATTGAGACAGCGTTCTCATCTCACATGGGTACGGTACCCTGTAAATAGCTGAATAAAGCAAGAATAAAGTAAGCTTAAACTTTAGTCAGGGTTGCAAATTCTCATCTGCTAGGATTTAGCTATTAGATGTCATGTCCTACGCCAGAGTCAGCACACGCTGGCTGCCCAGGCTTAGCACAAGTTGTGACAAGACAAGAAACCTTATTAACACTAAATGAGGTAGCTGAGGATCCTCCCACCTGATAATTGTTCTAGTGCAAGTCTGTCCCTTCAAGAATAAGCCATTCTAGCTCCTTAGCGGTTAGCTTGGGTATTTCTACACAACACTGCATTACATTTTCCATATACAGTCTTAGGTACCCTGGGGCATGCACCCAGTTTTAGAAAAGAAGCAGCAGAGGAACCTCACATTTTTAGTGTGAGCACGTGCAGACTGATTCCAGTGAGTGCCTTCCTGCTTTTTATCTTTGTTCTTAATGAGAGATGTTCTGTTTCCCTCAGCTGCTTCATCAAATGCCCACTAAAATGGCAGCATGATAAAGTGGTGACTTCAATTACTGCACAAGGTTAAATACTATTTTTACTTTGGAAGTTGTATGAATGATCTGCAAGGGATGATGTGTACAGAAAGTGATGAAGATACTGTACAAGTCTCCTGTGCAGCAAGGTTTGGTCTACTTTCATGTGCACCTGGGGGACAGATTCTCTGAGGATGAAGGTTCTCAGACCAGTTCTTCACAGTGCCCCAGTGAGAGGGCACGGTGCTATCATCTCTGATTTATACTGCTATTATCTCTGCATACATATGTACATATATTTGCAGGAAGACAACAGCTGTGCTGGGAAACCAGACCCACTTTTTCCTGTTTCTCTACTGTCCGACAAATAAAACAACTTACTTCCCTCTACAAATGCTAATGCTAGCCAAGCTCTGATATGTAGAAACACCCTAAGTGACTTACAAGCTAGCATGAATGTGCGCTTGGCTAAAATCCTTTTAACAATATCCATCACTGCCTGGTTAATTCTCATCTGTCGTGAAAAGACTACGCCCCATGTAGGCACTGCTGCTGCCAAAGGCTTTTCCAAAAGTAATGTTCTTCATCTGCCTCCAGCTAATAGTGAAATATCACTTGTGAATAATGAAGGCAGAAGCCCCCATGCCTCTTCATTCCCATAATAATGTTGTATCAAACTGGATCACACATACCTGTTTTGTGGAGTGACCCATACAATATAGAAAAGCTGCATTAAAAACACTGTGAGGTCAAAAGTCTCATCCCCACAAACAATTGCTAAAGGTAAGTTCCATTTGTGACAGTTGCTGATGGATGTGGAAGAAGTGGAAGGAGAGGGAAGGCCCAGAATAGGTTTAATTCCCTTAGCAAGTGTAGTAAAGCCACCCCAATCCGATTTTCCTGAGAGAGAATTCAGTGATGAATGGTTCTGTGTAATATGCTGAGCCATCACACACAGGAGCCATTTATCACTCTGAATGCATGGAGGCAAATGTGATTATTATTTAAATAAACTACAACTGCTCCCTGCTCTGTCCTCTGTGTGTATAACCTGCAGCCTTCATTCATCTAAGAGAAGTTAAATCACAGATTTTAAAATGACTAAGCTGATCCATTTCCATTTTTAAATGATGCCAAGGGCACTACTGCAAAGGGGAAAACGTGGTGACTTGAGGGAAAATGACGTCTGTTCTGTGAGTCATGCTTCTCCCTAACTCCTGTGCCTTTGATGTACCTGACAACTCCTGCATCCTTGAAGGTGAGAACAGCCCACTGCATCTCTTGGAATACGAAGGATGCAGAACAACAGGGGGGGCTGGAACAGCTGGGCAGCAAGGAAGGCTACTGCTGCAACTTGTGTAACTCCTGTGGACTGTGCTGAGTCATGTTCAGCAGCATCTGTGACATACCATGTGCACAAAGCAAGTGCAGTATGCCCTTTCACAGTCATTTTTATGTCCAGCTCCACTCTGGAGACTTGTTTTGATCTCTTTATCCCTGGCTTAGGTGCCATCAGGCTCAGACCTCCCCTGCTGGCTGCAGATAATACTGACAAATTATGCAGCTGCTGAAGCACAGGCAATTTTTCAAACTCCTTTTGCACAAACCTGGAGACAATCGACACAGGTAATGATAGATAGCAACACTTTGATTGTCCAAGAATAAGCAATGACTGCAAAATTTTCCAAGGATCCCAGTTATATATCCTGGAACAGGTTAATGACAATCTTATAACACTGAACTCAAATGGAAAGAGGGTTTAGAAAAGTACTTGCTCATGTAAAAGCACTCCCATGTCAGTGTGAAGCACAACTGTGCATAATGAAGGCCACTAAAGCCTTTCCTTTTCTGCAGGCTCAGGAAGAAGTGCTTGTGTACCCACCAGAGCTATCCCAGCAGAGTCTACTGCATCCAGCACACACTTTGTGTCTTGACATTAAGCTTGTAAAGATCATCTGAGATATCTGAACATCTTGTATAATCATGACTAACGTGAGTGAAGAAAAGTCCTTTTTGAAGAGCAGCACCGGACTTGATTTGCACATACTGAGTGAGTGGCAGTAAATACCTCATGTGTCAGATAAATCTGTCTTCCGGTGATAGCAACTCATAGGTGCTATTGTCAAGCACTAAGAATTATGTAATGCAGTGAAAGAGTAAACTTCACATTAGCAGCTACCTCCAGCCACAACACTGGTGATGAACAGATGAAACGTTATCACAGTCCCCCTTTGCACAAAGGACAATGTAACTCCTGACTGTTGAGACCTATAGCTCCCTTATGTATTGATTTTTAAAGTAAGGAGAGTGTCTGAATTACAACACTGCATTAGTTAAGTGTCCCTTGTGAGCTGCCTCCCATGAGCAAGAAGGTGGCCATTGTGTTTGCTTCCTTACCTGAACTCCTTTTTCATTGTCCTCAGCACACCGGGGCCCTCAAGGCGGAGTGTGACATTCTCCAGGGCTTGTTTCAGAGGGTTGGTGAACTCCACAACCACAGACATTTCTCTGTCAACAACCATCTCGCCTTTAGTCTGCAGAACAAAGTAAGGATAAAGCCTTGCAAGCTCGTAATAATAAAATGCCCCACAGTGAAATCCATAGGGTTAAATACACAGTCCCTGTAAGGAAAGAGAGAGGGGGAAATGGAGCATATAGCAAAAGAACACAAAGCAGAGAGAGTCTAGCCAAAAGAAAACAGTTGGATGGGCGCATAGACTCTACCACTACAGATTTTCTACCCATTTTTTTCTACCCATGATGGGTCAACAGGTAGAAATTCCTCATTTCTATAGGAAAAGTAGAAATCTGCTTGCACAGCCCTGGACCTGAGGTCCAAGTGGAGGAGAAACTGGATAAACATGGGCATTCTCCTTTATTCTACTCCCTCCCCAGGCTCCCTGCCAGCCCTGAAGTGCATGGCTCCAGTAGGTTTTCATTTTACAACTGGTAGATGCCAGCTGGTCCACAAAAGATTTGAAAGGGCTTTGAGAAAGGTAGATAAGAAAAAGAAGTAACTTCTAAGTAAAACTGAAATGCTATGATGGAGCTTACAGTCCTCCTGCAAACAGTTAAGGAGTCTGGCAGTTATAAAAAGCTGGAAAGACTCTGGTCTAAGGGATCAGCCATGACAAATACCAATATATTGACTGGGATAACAGATGAGACACTTACAGCTAAGTGCTTGATTAGCATTTAGCCACCTGAATTAGCAAAAAAAGTGGCATATTCAGAAGTCCTAGCCCAATTAGGAGACTTACGTCCTCCTTATTTCAATCCCCATTTTGATGTTTGAAGATCATTGATACGTGAGGGAATTCAAAATCGTCCTGAATTCCCACACATGCAACAGAGATCGTGACCTGTATTTGCCAAGATTACTTTTGTAATCTGGTGTCAAGCTAAATTAGAATAAAATGTAATTTCCTCTACTGTTAACTCTGACAGTCTCCTTAGACGACCAGAGAAAGATCAAAGGTGTATCCAAAGATGTGAAAGGAAAGAAGCTTTTCATTCTTCTTTACTTTCCCATTAAGAACTCCAGTTTGACAAACATGTTCAATGAAGAAATCTGACGAAAATGAGGGAGATAGCTTCCTCAGATTTCTTAAAAAAGCAATACAGCAAAGTTTCCTAAAAAATACATACATACACATGCATATACAAGCATGCTTAAAAAAATTTAGCTGTTAAAATTTCATCTTATATTTACATATTAAAAAGAAGTAGAGAGGAGACAAACTCGGTTTTACTAGAAGATGTGGTTATTGGGCAACAGCACACCGCATATACTAATCATCCTTTCTTCATAGGAGGGAGGATAAATGTTTTGAAGCTGCAACTGGGGATCCTGTATAAGATGTTCTGTTCAGATACTGAATTGAAAGAACTCTACTTTTAAGATAAGCACTACTTCAAATACCCATTTTGTCTATCTCATCTCTGGAATGCTCATTTAAAAAAAAATTCAATTTGAAAATAATAATATTCTTATCCAATTGTTTCTGGAACAGTCTTTGCAATACAACATAGAGTCCACATCCTATCAGTCACTACACTTCTAGTTTCAGAGGTACCATGCCACCAACTGCAGAAATGTTTAAAACCCTACTGACAGTACCCTCATAGAGTGGCAGCAAAGCACTACTTTGAAAGTACCTGTTCCAAAGGTAGATCACACATCCATGTCTGGAAGAAGCTTCCATAAAAAGTGCAGGAACTTTCCAAGCAAATTCACCTTAGCAATAGCATTATTCTGTTTTTCAGCGAGAGGACTCTGTATCACGCTGCTTTAAATAGAATACTCTTGAAGTAGTCGAAGACTTGAGTGACTTGAGTGAGTAATCTCTCTTTCACCCTTTGAGCTTCTCCAGCTTTTTCACATCTTTTCCTCTCCTTCCTCCACTGAGATCACTCTAGCTCTCTACTACAGGTAATGCAGACTCGAGTGTAGGCTGCTCAGCACAATATGTAACATATATATACACTCTCATACACTCCAACGGGTCTAACATGCACACATGCACAGCTTGCTATCCCAGAAGTCAATAAACAGCCCACACACACCATGATGATCACTTATCTCCTTCACAGCCCTGAGATACCTTGATTTTCAGGGTGGGAATTTCCAGGACCACTGCCTTCTGCATAGCCAGAACCTTCCCTGTTTCACTGATCCGTGCTGTCACAAAGAAGTGAAAAGAGGCTTGGTCCAGCAGGTCACTGAGATACTCGGCTGATGTGATCATAACATCGAAAGCACTAGCTGAGGGCAGAAACAGAAAAGAAAAAATGCGTCTGAACTCTCTCATCATGTTCAATGGCAGTTATATGAATACCTTGGAGAAAGGTGACCCAGCACCAAAGAATGACTTTTCTTCTATTGCCCAAACTACCTTTATTCCTTTACATCATTATTTCCTCTCATGTTTTGTTCTCTTTGCATTTAGTTTATGAGCTCCTTGAGGTAATGGCTGGGTTTGTGCATAGCCTCTGCCCCTGCCTGACACCGCAAGCCCAGGCACTACCACAAAATAAGCGAGAAGCAACACTGGCAGTAAGTAGCTGTTGGACACAAAGGTTAAAACCAGTCCTGAGTGCTGCCCTTGTAAATCTTTGCTTTTCCCCTTTATTCCCACACTTTCTCTGCTTCTCTTCCCTGCAAAGAGATGCCACCAAGGATGCCACCAGAGCAGATGTTTAGGTGTTTGCGGGCTACTTAGGAGACTGCCTGCTCCCCAGGACATGTCTGGATATCTGCCTTTGTCCTGTAATGGGCTTGCATGCAACATTTAGCAAATGACTCCTCCTGTCTCCAGCGTGCCCTCCAGAGAGCCTTCATGTGCTTCCTGACAATAATTATTGGAAGGAACAAGTCCCCCTGGGCTAGATGGTTGAGATGCAGGGAATCATTAATGTAACCATATTGAGCTGCAATTCCCAGACCAACATTGATGTGAGAATGTGGTGCAGAGAGGCAGATCTGCTAACTGACCAAGCAGAATATATAGATCTGTAGATCTTGCCTTTAAAAAAATTCATTATAACCCAAGTAAACATATCAAGATCTCCCATCTGTTAACCATAATTATTATTGTTATCCATTAATTGTATCATATTTGTGACATACATGGTACACACTGAGATAATTGAACTCAATTGGGTAAACACATTCACCCCTTTTCACACTTTCGATCTGCTCATATCAAAGCCAGGTCCCTGATTTGGTTTCAGAGTTATTTCCTCGGTAACCACCTGACCTGGATTTACCAGGCCAGCCTCAAATTTACTTGATGTGCTCCCCACCTCCCTCTCACTTTGCATCTCTTTTAAAAGAAATTCCCAGAATGCCCCAAATTGTAAATTATAAATGAGGCAAGGTATTTCTCATCCGTGTAAGGTAAACAAATAAGTAAATAAATAAATAAATAAGTTACAATCTCAGTAGAATTTGCTCTATAGTGGAAGGAGAGAAGAATTTTTCTGTTTAAATTTAATCACTGCAGGGAAAAGAAAGAATAATAGACTTCCATTTCCTTAGCACTGGCTGTGCTGGTAAGTTGCCAGTACCACTTTCAGCACCCGGGAAAGCCAAGGGAGACACAAAATCAAGCTGCCTTACAGCCTTTCAGAAAAAAAAAAAGAAGAAGAAAACTAAATATAACTGAATAGAGAGCACCTTTGAAGGCTCTGGAAGGTTTAAGCTATTCAAATCCTCAAAGATGTTTTCAACCCACACAGTTCCTTTAATCATTACCCTAAAAATCATGCATTCATTCACTTCCTGTTTGAATTCTTAGTTTGCTTCATTCTTTTAATATCACAGTCTGGAAGAATGCTTTTGACACTTCTTTATTATACTGTAGTGTTTTATTACCTCCAGATACGTATACACTTACTGGCATGAATGAAGCCTACAAATTGTGCTTGAGTGCCTCAGGAGGTATCCCTTTACCACACCTCTGACAGACTGTGCTCACACAGCTGCAAATGATTACGCTGCCTCCCTTCACACTGCCCATCTGCTCAGACATGATTCCTGCCTGCATGTGTACTCCTTTCCAAGGAAAAGGCAAAAGGATTTCTGTTCAAGTTTTATGTAGTACCTTCAGAGAAGACATAACTTGTGACAGTTGGTTGTTTTTTTTTTGTCCTGTTGTTGGACAAAGTGCTCTACAAGTTGGTGACTGCAGTTTAATGGTGAGCTAATTTCCACGTTGAAGAGTGGTAATACCTTAAAACATGTTGCCTTGGCCAGAGGCAGTAGTGGGGACACACACTTTTTGAATACACACAAAATAAAATGAAAAAGCATGTTCTGCTCTCTTAGGTGCCTTTCTCCAGTCTGTACTCACTCACCTTTGGTCAATTTAGAGCTTACAGGACAGTTTCAAGAAGTTTTTCAGAAACAACTGACTTAGAAAAAATGAACAGTGAAGCTCAGTGATACTTAAAACATCACCTATTCATTTCACTTCTTGAGCAGAGGAGATAGATGAACCTCAGAACACTAGAGAAGCCATATTTGGGGTGATAATAACTTACATAGACCTTTAGAGCAAGAGAACTTTACTGTAAGTCCTGAAAGCAAGTACAAAGCACAGCAAGAAGTATAATCAATATTTACACATCTCCTATGATATGGCTGAATTCCCTGCTATAGAAGTGGTATGGAATTTAGACTAAGCAGTCGAAATTGATCTTTTTACTGTGCCTACCCAATCTCCAGAAGTTTTGCAGTATTTCAGATAAAATATTTAATAACCGATGCAAGGAAATTTCAAACCTCACGCTGTGTTTTGATAGGTTCTGATGGAACGGTTCAATGCAACCCAGACAGTCCATTTCCAAAGTCCTTGCAAATGATTTGGAGGAGTTAGAAAACAGCTGTCAGAGCTTTGTTGTAGCCTGGAGGTGGAATTTTCAATAACTTTCACAATGCAGATCCTTGTAAATGGACACTTAGTTTATGGAGATTAATCAGCTCCAAATCAAAACATGCAGTTTTAGTAAATAGTAACAGTAAATAAATAAAGTGAGGAAGAAAGCACAAGGGTTGCTTCAAGACACAGTAGGAACTGTAATTTCTCAGAGGTTTCTCACTGAAATGAAACCTGGCCTCTTTGACAAGACTCACAGTGCCTCTTGAGCTGGGACAAGACAGAGAAGACAGGTGAGAATGCTCAGATGTCAGCCAGAATTGCTGTGATCCAGCACCAGATCCATCGTATGGGCTTCCAACATCCTGCCACTCCCACTGTACTCAGCAGAGATTGCTTTTGCCCAGTAGCAGCATCAAGGAGGCAAAATCATTGCTCCTTACCTGTCTCAGTAGGGAACTCAAGCAGAGGAATCTAAGACTCTGACTTAGCTTGCTTCAGAGCATGTTTTCATTACTTTTTCTGATCTGGACTCATCAACCTAAGAGCACAGGCCTGTCAGAAGAACAAGTGATTGGCAGACACTTGCTGCTGGAGAAACCAGGGCTGTGCAACCAGCTCGGTCCATAGCATTGGAGAACGGCTGATCCTCAGCACTTACTGACTGCTTTCCAAATGTGGCCAACAGGACACAGGTCAGTTATGGCCAAAATAAAAAAGAGAGAAAATCCCTCTTCCCTACTTTGGGAAGTGCAAATTCCTGTCCTCAGCTGTGTGAGCTAGGCTGCCCAGAACAGTTTTTCTTATGAAAAGGTGGAGGTATGATCTCTCCACCACAGTCCAGAAGGCACAAGGAAAAGCAAGCACTACACAGGGAAAGATAACTCACCTACCTTCAGAGCACATCCCCAGCTGACAAATGCCCTTGCTGTACAGTAACACAGTCTAGTTCTAGATACGCTTTTTAGATCACTTTAAATACACAAAGCCTGAAACACTCCATCCTCCAAAGCCAGATTTGTACTTGGAACCAATCAGTCATGCAGCTCAGAGTAGGAGAGCATTATGCAAGGAGCAACAGCCTGAAGAAAACTGCCTCAGCTTTAAATGACCGTGGTATCAGTGCTTCTTGATACCCAGAAAAGTGTCCTACTCTTAGCTACGAGAATTGGCTCTCTCCATGGTTAGAGATGCTGGTGACAGTTAATGACATATAAAGAAATAAGGTTAGTAAGTTTGAAAACAACCATGCGACTCTTACATGAAAGAGGCTTCAGTTTTGCACTGAAAGAATGTTTCTTGAATTCACTCTTCGTGACACCAGTATAAAACACTATGTTGCCTGAAAGGTATGTAGCAGCAGTGTAGGAATTGCGGCTCTTGTTCCTGAAAATTATAGTGACTTTAAAGTCACTGCCAAGGACTGCCTTTTGCACTTGCAGATCCATCTCAACATCCTTTTGTGGTTGATATGTGGCGGGTTGTGTAGTTTGCTTTTTAACACCATACATTACAGCAGTCTCCAGAGCCAGTCTTTCTTCTGCTGAGCCTAAAAATAAAAGAAAATCAAATTAATAAGAGAATCAGGAATACTGCATTAGCCCACTCACAAAAGTGCATGTTTCACACTTTGTGGCACTTGAAATTAATGGATGAGGACAGTGAACGTTCCTGTGATAAAGTTAATATTAAAACTTTACAAATTCCATTTGAGATGGTCTTGAAGATTGAAGCTATACCCAACAAATTAATATAGCTTAGTTAATAATAACGAAGCTATACTGATTTACGCTGTGCAAATATCTGTCCTTCTCAGGCCTGGATAAGAAATTGCCTAAACAACTGTATAGAAAGCTTTGAATTGCTTTGTATGCTTCAAGTTATTCCATGATGGCTCTTTGTTTTCACCTCAGCTTACTCAGTATGAAGCATTTCTAGTAGCAAACAAAGCTTGTGTTCCTATCAAGACATCTGCAAGGCTGCTGGAGCTAGAAATGAGAGAGTTCCAGAGGGCATGTTGGCAGCTTTCCATCTAGTGGTAAAAGTGCCAGAAGTCTGTAAATACACAGTTCAAGATCTGATTCAGGTAAACCTATGTTGGTATGGTCCCACTCTTTTTCAGGTTACCTTCTTGGAACTTGTAGTTCTCGGTAATGTCTACCATATCATCACTTCCGACTCCCTTGGTCACAATCAGCTTCCCAATATGGGTTGTGTCAATTTTTTCTATCACTTGGGATCCATTTTTTCCCATTCTTGAGTAAATAACATCACTATTTACCTATAAAATCAAATGAGAAAGGATTGAGATATATGGAAGTAGAGAGCAAGGGAAGCCATTATACGTCCTCTCAAAACAATCACATACTAGAATCATAGAATCAGAGAATATCTTGAGTTGGAAGGAGCACACAAGGATCATCAAGCTCCTGGCTCTTCACTGGACCATCCAACATTCAAATCCAATGTCTGAGGCTGCCATGAGTCCTCCCCTCAGCCTCCTCTGCTCTGGGCTGAACAAACCAAGGCACCTTAGCCGCTCCTCATATACCTTTTCCTCGAGACCCTTCACCATCTTCGAATGTTCTCTAACAGCTTGATGCCCTCTTTATATTGTGGTACTCAGATCTGCCCCCAGTGCTGGAGGTGCGACCGCATAGTATGGAGCACAGCAGGATAACCCCTTCGTTTGCTCAGTGTCAGTGCTGGGCCTGATGTACCCCAGGGATAATTGGCCCTTTGGGCTGCCAGGGCACACTGCTGGCTCACATTTAGTTTGCTGTCAGTCAGAACCCCCAGATCTCTTTCTGTGGGGCTACTCTCCCTGCGTTGATTTGAAGTCCTTCTACTTACACTGAAATCCCATGTTTAAAATTAGACATACTCTACAATAATAACTAGATGCATTTTATGCAACTCCAGAACATCAGCCAGAGAAAGCCTGAGTAGGCTACAGAAATATCATTTGGACTTGAGGAGCACGATTACACACTCCTCACATCAAAAGATTTATTCCAGAGGAGAGTGCTTCATAGATAAAATGTACTTATTCTCTTCTGTGCTAAGCTATAAACAATTCAATTTGAGAGAGACTTGCTCTACAGCTGCTGCAGTTCTGGGCACAACAACTCTGGTGGGGTAAGAGGTTAAAACACCAGGCCAGGTTCCCTTGTTCCTCACGGAGATATAATCTTCTCAGATCTGCCAGTCAGACTGCCCATGTGAGCACTCCCTGACCCAAAGCAGACAAAAGGAACATGGTGAGCAAAGATGTCTTTAAAATCACAGCATTAATTTTGACTGAAATAAGCAGTGAAGCCTTAACGTAACCACGTTTGCTGGCAAGCCTGAGAAGGAGGTCACAGCTAACAAGAATGAGTAGCTAGAGCTGGTGACTCATTTGCCAGCATAGCTGGAATCTGGATGACCACACACTGAAATTTGATCTGAACAACTTTTTCTGCTTTCTACGTTGGTGAGCTGAGCTGAGAGAAATCCGTATCACCTATTAGAGCCATATCACACCTACAGGCTTGCATGCCAAAATATAATAATGAGATTAGTCTTCGATGCAGTGAGTATGTCAAATAACTTCTCAATCTACAAGCTGCAGTGGAGCCCTATCTTCTGCCTCAGCTTCAGTCCCACAGATAATGCTCAATGCACAAAATTTTTTCAGGAACATACCTCAGCATAGACAAAAGGAGCATCAAATTGGAAGCACACATGACCATGTTTAATGGCTTGAACTGACGCTGGGCCACACCTGTACATACCTGCAGGGGAAAGAGATAGGGAGAGAAATAATCCTTGGGTTTGGTGAAACTTTTCAATAGCTTACTGGAACTCCTAAGTGAGAACTTAAAAGCTTCATTTCTGTTGCTATCCCTCTAAACAACACAGACTCAAGCGTGAAACTACCTAATGACTTGGTAACTTAATGACATTGTGAAACCCACTGCATTCTCAAGTGGTTGAAATGCAGTTAAGGTTGGCTTTGGTTAAAGCAGATGGTAATTTCAGGAGAGATCAGCTAAACTGAGAAAGATCTCACTGCAAATCTGCTGAAAAATGTCTTTCCAGAATTGCAAAATTAAAGACTGGGAAGAAACAGCAGTGGCTTTTCACGTTTTCTCTCCTGCCTACAGCCTGCTCAGGCAGTTTAACAAGGGCTGTAGAGAATGACTGATACATAATGAAAGAGAATTCATTTGATCAGCCTTCTGTACAGGTTCTTCAAAAATTTGGAAGCCATCCTTTGGCAGTGGAACTACTTTTCTTATAAGCCGGGCAAGACCATCCTCATGCAGGATTTTGTGCACATATGCCATGAGCAGTGTTAAAACTAGGACTTGTTTTAGAGCTCAGAACAACTCAGGAGAAGGCCCTGAGCACAAACAGGTGTGGTTATCTGGTGTAGGGGGTTTTCACAGTCCACGTGCTGACACTGGCTTAGCTACAGCCACCTCATCATTTACCACAAAAAAACCTCAAGCATTGCAAAGCGAGCTAAGGAGGACTCCAAGCAATATTACCATCACTGGTTTCTTGGGGTGTACCATCAACAGCCTGCCATCCTCCAAAACCAACAGGAAGATCAGGTCTGGTCATCCAAGCTTCATTCCAGCAATGATAGTTCCTTAGAAAGGAGATGAGATCAGAATACTAAATTCTTGGAAACAAGCAGAAACACCACAACAAATCTGTGACCTGCCATTGCTCCAATAACACCACCTGTCAATTTAGGGTGAAAATGTCTGCTCTTTTTAAAGAATAGATTTTAAGTCTATTGGTTTGATGACTATTAGTTAAAACCTAAAGGCCACAATCTGTCATTATAGATCTTTGCCTGCAAGTTGAAGAAGCCTTTATTCTTCTACTGTGCGCTGAATGCAAATATAAGTGAGAAAAGATTCCAGTGCTTGTAGATTATTGGGGTATATGAAGAGTACCCACACTACAATCTCTTTCCAGCCTGATCTCCCTAAAAATGGAGCTACGAGGTGGCTGCAATCCTTTCCATCAGTGGAGGACATCTTCAATTCAATATGCCCACAAAAACAAGCTTTGAATCTTCTTCAAGCCATTGAAACTTAGTATGCTAGTAAGACTGGAGCTTTGGTACCTCTACTGAAGAAATTTTAGGACCAATTCAACAATATAATGTGTAGCTTTGTTTTCCTAGCTGAAAAAAAAATATGCTCAGCTGGTTTCCATGTTGGTTGAGAAAAAGACAGGCTTTGTAAGACTATCCTTATTGGGAATTTCTTCTCTCTCAGACCAGTGAGGGAGGTCACCTAGTAGGGACTAGGACAGTATCACTGGAAGATGAATTTATCAGAGACATTAATCTATGTGCTCAGGCTTGAAATGCCCTTATTTAGTTGGATGTGCAAAAAGAGATAGGTCACTCCAAAAGTAATGCTTCCTGCTTATTTCCACGGAAACTACAAGAGATACAATGAGCACAATCACACTATTTGGTACAGCAAATTCTCAGCTACAAACCACTATTTTTCAACACAGTCATTACCACTAGATGTGAATTTTCACCAGTGATGAACAAGAGCTCTTCATTTTGTGGTGTGTCAATTGTACATTGCCATCTAGAATGTGCCTTGTCTTTCACTGTTGCCACTGCAGAAGCACACCACCCACTGCCTCACTGTGCTCACATTCACTGTTTGGTACCCATAAACACTCAGCAAGCATTGATGAATGTCAATGGGTGCATTTTTTTTCTACATGGAGGAATTCAATTCCAAATCTTTGCTTCCTATGCATTTCCATGTCAGACATCAATTTGTCAGACTGCTACTCTGCTGCCATCTGTCACATGGCAACAAAATATAATGGAATATTGGTGAAAAGGTTCAACCTCTACTGTCACACCTCTGACATCTACTTCTGATGTCATGGGCCAACATATTAAAATAGGAGGCATTACTTTTGGGGCAGGCCTTGTACTACAGCATCATCCCAATGTTCTCTGGAAGTCTCAAATATGAGCAGACAAGATGGATCTTGTGACTTTATTCCTGCGGTGTTACCTGTGCCCAAGGGAGAGCACAAGCAAAGAATAAAGGCCATCTAGGATGGGAGTTGCACAGTAAAGACAGCAAAGCATTTGAATTTCATTACTGAAAGAAAAAAAAAAAAAAAAAGAGAAAGAAAGAGTAGAGAAGAGGCAGTTTTGCTTTCAAATTATACATATCCTACAGCAGAAATGAATAAAATTACATCAGTGTAGCTGCTGATATAGCCCCTAGCACATACGGTGATATTAGCAACAGGAATGGGGACTGTTAATCTCTGACCATTTCATTAATAATAGGTGAAAACCAGCCACATAGCAGAGTCGGAAGGATCTGAGGCTTGTCTAACAAGACATTTCAAAGTGGAAATGAAAGCTTGGATCAGGGTAAAACTTGTCAGTTAGGAGTGTTAATGAAGCACCACTACAGAAAAAGGAATTATTCAAGGAAAATGACGCACACTCAGAGAATTTTTGATGCTGCTGAGAGTAGTCAATGCTGAATCATGCTAACAGAGCTCACCTGAGGGCTACCTGAGGATGGGGGAGCACTTTACAGCAGGTGGGTTTTTGAAAGCTGAGAGAGACAATACCTACCCTGAAAGTCCACTTTGAATCAAACTCAGATGTGTCATTGACTTTGTGTTCTGAAAAAGAATAATCTGAAAAGCAGGCAGGAGGGAAAGATGATAAAATCAAAGGGGGGATAACAACGGGGAAAATGGCAGCTCCGCTTCAATTCTGTAATTAGATAATACAGTATCTTATTTTTCTCTGTTCACTCCAGGAGACAGGACTTTTCTCACTGTTTTTTATTTGTGTACTGTTGAGCACATCAGGACAGCAACTTCTCTAGGTCTGCTGCCACTCAAATAACAAATGTACATCAAGATATTGAATGTGAATGAAAAGAAATACATTGTAAAGCACGAGTGTCAAGTAAAGGAGGATGAGGGGAACATTTCCCTTTCCAAAATGTGGCAGAAAATTTGCCCTAGAAGAAGTGAGCACAATTGAGGAGCTGGCTCCTCAATTTCTTAAATTGAATCTGTACTTCTTGTATTCTACAGCAAGCCTGAGACATTACAGAAAGCGAGAATGGCTATACAGATCAATGTAATGACCATTAAATATTTACAGAGATAATTACGAACAGACTAAACAAAGCAATGGGGAAATTAATAAAAGATGACCAGGTGGATTTTATGCCTGGAAGACAATTTAAGAAGGGTAGTTGGTATTGCTCATGAGGCAGGCACATGCTGAAAACGGTTGCTGCTCTTTCACTAGCAAATAATCCTGGGCATGAGGTTTGAGAGAGACACTGATAGCACAGAGAGAAAAGAGAGCAGGAAGTGAATGGGAGAGCAGAGGTCTTAGAAGGGCTCAATCCACAGAACACGGGTGAACCCACATGGGGATGGGCGACTCCAAGCAAGTTTCTGCTCAGGTACTGACACCATTCTGCTTGGACTTCACAGTAGGAGTAGTCTTGATTCCCATCCAAGAGCAATATTCCTTAAGTGTCTTTATATCATCATTAAGAAAGACAAGGAGAACAAAGTAAAGGGACAGAGGCAGTACTGATGGGCCCCAAATCCGGCCAGTTTTATAAAAATAACTTTTTGCGAAGTCTGTGTAATTTTGTATATGTGTTTTGTTGTTGTGGCTGTTTCCTATCCCGAGGGGGAAAAAGCTCTTTAATAAAAATAAATAAATGTCAGATAGCATTCACAGGGAGCCCCACACTCAGAAATTGATTGGACTGAAAATCCAGGCTGCAAGTATTCCTGAAGTCTGAGGGTATTTAAAACCTGAAGACAGATCAGCTTCAGCAGTACAAGGCAATAGAAATGATATATTAATAAAGAAAAATAGCTTTGTTTCCACTTTGCAAGAGATTATAAATAAAAGTGAGAAATACATTTAAAAAATCATTATAAGTACCTTGAGCTTGTCCTTTAAACAACAACAACAACAACAACAACAACCAGAAAGTAATAAAAGACTTTAAAAAATAAAATCAAGGTTAAGACACAAGCCATATAAAGTCTGCATGTGGGCTACCATGGAGTGTTACAAAGTAATGAAGAGAAAGGACGCAGAGGAGAAATAAAAAAGGTATGGAACATATATTAACTCATGCCCAAAGGGTGCTGTGCGCCATGTACTAATAAATGCATAAGGAGGATAAAAAGGATGAACAAGGCAGTTCAAAAAGTAATCAAGCCAAAGAAAAGCAGGAGGGCAGGAGGAAATGATGTTGTGAAGTTGAGTATGGATTTCAGTGGAGCAAGGATGATTTTCAGATGATCTGTCCCTGCCCTAAAAGAATGGAAAAATATGTAACTGATTTCAGAAGCCGTGGGAAACAGTTGGGAAATGGAAAGATAGGAAAGTACAAGGAAATGTCAAAACTGAATGAGAGTTAATTCATGGATCAGCTTAAGAGAAGTGTAGAAGAAGAGATAATACAGTGAAGAGTCTGAAACATGGCAGTGATCCATCACTAGGTATGTATGATCTGAACAGTGAGGCATCCAGTCATTGGATCTTGTGACTATTCCTTTACAGCTCTGTGAGCTGCAGAAGGACCAGCCTCATGAGAAACACCAATGTTCTGCTGCTACAGGGATCAGACACAGCTTAGCGGGCTGCAGAATATGTCAAGGGATGTGAAGGGCAGTAAGAAAGTCAAGTATATCGGTAGCAAAAACTACAGAAAATACTGGTCCAGTGTTGAATGAGGCAAGGGACCTGGTGACAACAGACAAAGAAAAGGTCAAAGAACTCCATGTTTTTTTTTTGTCTTGATTACTGCCAAGATTTGTCCTCCAGAATCACAGGCACCCACAACAAGTGTGGAAGCCTGCCATAATGAAACTTCACTACACGTAGAGGAAAGTCAAGTTATGGAATATTCAAACAAATTCTGTGGCTACATAGAAATCCAATGGGCCTGATGGGATGGACCTATGAGCAGTGGGGGAGCTGGCTGATGTTACTGTGAGGCCACTCACATTTGCCTTTGAAAGGTCTTGGTGACTGAGGAAGGTTCCTGAGGAATTTAGGAAAGCAAATATGATCCTTGTCTTCAAGACAGAGAAGCAGCAACATCCAGGGAACTACCAAATTATCAGTCTCACTTTGACCCCTGGGAAGGTGACAAAGCAAATTCTTCTGGAAAATGTTTTCAGACACATGAAGGATAATGTAGTACTGTAGTCAGCGTGGATTTACCATGGGGGAGCCATATCTGACCAGTCTGATAGCTCTCTGTGACAAAATGACTGAGTGGGCAAAGGGAGACTAGTACATGGTTGTTTTCTCATTTTTGTTTTTCTTTCGACTTTAGCACTGCTTCCCGTGACATCCTGATAAAGAAACTTTTCAAATGTGGACTAGATAAATGGACAGCGAAGTGGGCTGAAAACTGCTGGGTTTGGAAGGTTGTGATCAGTGGCATGAAATCCAGCTGGAGGTTAGTCACTAGCTGTGTACCCCAGGGGTTAATACTGAGTCCCATACTGTTTAACATCCTCGTTAATGACCCGGATGGTGTAACCAGCTATGCCTTCAGCAAGTTTGCAGATACAGAAAGCCATGAGGAATGGCTGATACACCAGAGGATATACATGAGGAGAGGTTGAGAGGGCTGGGACTGTTTGGCCTGGAGATGGGAAGGCTCAATGGGCTCTTATCCATTGATATGAGCACCTAATTAGAAAGTGGGGATGAGGAGAAGGCAGAACCAGACAGTGGCCCACAGTGGCAAGAAAAGAGAAAATGGACACAAACTGAAACACAGGAAATTTTACCTGGACATAAGAAAACATCTCTACCGTGAAAGAATTTGAACACTGACACAGGTTGCCCAGAGAGGTTGTGTAGTGTCCATCTTTGCAGATACTCAAAACCCAAACGGACACAGCCCTGAGCAAACTGCTGTAGCTGACTGTGCTTTTAGCAGGGAGCTGGACTAGATGACTTCCAGAGGTACCTTGCGGTCTCTCCTATTGTCTGTGATGTTATGATACAGGCTTCAGATGTAAATGAACCTAATTGCTTTCCTTAAATTGCATCTTGGTAACAGATTATGGAAATTACTTAAAGAGGTTACTGCAACAGGTTCAGTCATTTCATCCACCACAGAATGGATTTATTACAGTTTTAATATAAAGACTTCCAGGGATTAAGTTGTTAATGAAACAAGCTGATGAGTAGCTATGCTGATGAGGTGAAGGTATCATTGACACAAATCAAGTATATTAACACTGAATAAGACAAGTATCTCCTGAATATAGCAATATATACAGAGGTCACATTCACTGCTTCACTCTGAGGAGGAAAGGCTTGAGGCCCAATAACCCTCACATAATTTTTACTGAACAGAGCATATAATCAATATCTGCTACACTTCTCCTGTCAGATGGGAGACAACAAGAGTTCGAGGAGAAAGGTAGAAGACTGTCTTCTCTAAAATAATATGTAGTCCATTTCTTGTTCACGGGGATGTTTCTTTTTATAAATCTGGTGATAGCATTTCAGTAACATGTGCAATAGCTTGGCTTGCTTCTTTTTCAACCAAACTGGAATTATTTGGGAAAGCACTCATTTATGACACTGACTGCATGTACAAAACATAAAAAACAGCTTACAAATACAAGAATTAGGTGGAAGCAAAATAAGAAGTTTGTTTTTCCATAGATATTGAGGTATCTCTTTGAATCTGGCTCAAAACTGATGGAAGTGCCCAATCTACCACCTTTTCCCATACCAGCCTTGCCCTAAGGAGCACAAATAAACGTCAACTCTCCTTCAGTGCGCTGAAATGTATACTACTGAATGGTAATATTAGTAGTGATCTCATAGGTCTCCTATGGCTTGTCTCTTTAAATGACAAGCACTTCATATTCATCATCCTGTCATCAGTTCATTGTATTTTCTGCAAGCTAGCAATGTTCTTTATTGAAAAGAAAAATAAATAAACCACATACATTTCTTGTTATGTTTTTTACTATGAATATAGTTGGTATATTAAAGGTATTTGCCAGGAAAACTCACCAGATAGAGTCTTTGGTCAATTTGTTGTCCACCTGCCCTTCGTCATCCAGAAAGAAGTCCAACTGTAAATTGGCATTATTGTCATGGGCAGAAGAATAATTGGTAACGAGTCTTGCAGGTATCCCCAGGCACCTCAGAACTGTGTCAAACAGAGAAATGTAATGAGAAGGACAAATATGAGGATTGTGTTCACAGATAACAGGATGAGTAAAGAGAAAATATTAATAATAGGAATAAAATGGGAAAGCTCAGACAAATCAGCCCAAATAATTTCTCCTATCTTCCTTTATATAGAATATGTAGAACATGTTAAATGCTGAGCATTCAAGATATGTAGTGGTACAATTGCTTAATTGGCCAATTACCAATAGTCTTTCATACTGACCACACAGCAGCTTTTCAGGGCAAATCTGGATGGAACGGATCAAATGTGGTATAAAGAAAAGTAATTTTGAGGTTCCATGGAATGCAAAATACATTAGGACTCCTATTATCAGTAAGCCAGGAGAATTAGAAGAGACTATGCTAAAATGAAGATGAATACAAAATATCTTCTGGTTGATTTGGAGTTTCCTTGTCTTGGAATATGCTGTCATATGGGGTCTGGAGAACATAAGGAATACGGCAGAAGCTGATTGCTAACAAGGGAGAAAACTGCATTATTTGCAAAACAAAATGTCAGAGTTTGAGTCTGAACAAAATGCATTACATAATTTGTATTGATTTCTAAGCAATAGTACTTTGGAGTCAATGGTCTCTTCCCATAAAGGATCTTAAAGAGGAGGATAAAAAAACAAAAAAATGTTCCCTACCCCTAAATTTCAAACCACCGCAATGTAGCTGACAACACTTGCCCTCAGTTGACAAGAGGTGAAGTTGGGGCACGTGGGAAAGCTATGGCTATATCTGAAGTGCAGTAGTGAGTCACTAAACTTCTGTGTTTGTGGTGCACGCTAGCTAGTAGACAGGGAGCACAGTCCAAGAGGGAAGTAGAGACACAGGGTGACATATCATCTCAACCTGTCCAGATGAAATGTGACTTTTGTCCAAAAAAAGCTCGTGGGTTCTCATTTAGGAGCCAACATGGTTCTGCAGAAAACAGAGGACTTTTTTTGGAAAAGGGAAACATGTTGGTCAAAAACTATTTTTAAATAGTTCCAGCGCCGCAGTGTTGAACAACCCTTTCTGCTACTGCTTGGTTTTGTATATTCATTAGTGTCACTACTGTGACTCTCAATACAGAGTAGCACTGCACATTCATTTCAAGTTACTGGATGAAAAATTACCTGAATGCATCCAATACCATATGTACCTATTGATTAAACTTAATTCAAGCGCGCTCCCAGGTTTCCACCACATGAGCCATCAGGGCTCATTGAAAATAATTTGTCTGACAATTTCAAGATTAATGAGCATTTTTCAGAATGTTTTAGCATTTTTAATGGATGACTATTCAGAGTTTACAAAATAGTAACCTTGGAAAGCTGGACTGGTCACAGTGATAAACATTGGCAGCTGAAAAAAAATGCAAAATACAACTTAAAACAATACTTTAAGTTCAGCATGTTTGTTTAGGCCTTTGCTGTCCTCTCTCCGGAGTGGTCAGCAGCTGGACATGTAAATGGCTATGCAGATTAGCCACTGAACAGTGTTTTAATTTCATAATGCTCAACAAACTTTATACTTCAGTAAGCCTCACAGTACGAAGTCCCAGGTCCCTGGCTTGACTAAAGTAGTCAGCAAACTGAATCTAATTTTGCCCCTGATAAATATGCCTCTCCATTTAACACAGTAGGCTCCAGACCTCTATGGCATTGCCCCAGTTTCACAGTGGCCTACAGGAAAAATACTGTGTAGCAGAGTTCCAGGGCCAGTGCAGGCGGAAAATGGGAGAACCCGTATGTATGTTTGGGATATAGGGGCAGATAGAAGAGGCACTGGTAACGAGAGAAAGTGGCCTGTGAAAGTCACTATGATGAACTGCATCTATAAGAAACGTTTGCAAGGGCCTTTCTGAACTCACTGTGTTGTGCAGAGACGGAGGAGTATCAAGTACAGTCCATACGACCTGAGGCAGAGAAGGAAGTAGACATCTCCGAGGCTCTTTGGATGGATTGATATTCCCATGGCAGCAGAAATAAAATGAACTATTTCATATGTCAAAGGATAGAGCACCTGCCAGAGTCTCCCTAAATCAAAGCACAAACCTCTCCAGATATATGAAAGAGAAGCAGAGAAACCTGAAATGGAATCCTCCCCCGGAGCTGTGAGAAGTGTGTGCCAGCAGAAGGATAGGTGGTCAGAACAGAGCTTTATTTCTGAGGTCCCTACTGCTTTGAATAGCTCTTGAACTACCTCAGGTAACTAAAATGAGTTACAAAATAGGAAAACTATGCATTGAATGAAATATACGTATATGGGACAGGCAAAAATAAAGTGAAAATACAGAGATACCAAGGGCTGCCCAAGGATGAAGAGCCAGACTTGTAACATGCTGTTAATTATTTAACTTCCATGTTTGCTGCAGAAGATGGGTGATTAATCTCCTTCATTTCTGTTAGAAGTACAATGTAAAGAAAAGTATGATGCTATTTCTGAAGACAGCAACATGTAACAGTGTTGAGAGAGATGAAAAAGGGAAAGGTTTCATGGGGAGTTTTTCTGCAAGTTTCTTTTCACATTTTTAACACAAGAAGCAAAGCTTCGACCTTCAGCTGTGGCTGAGAAGTACTTAATGCAAAGTAGAGTCCAAGCCTGCAAAAATGCCCACTGTATCCCCATGGTCCTAGGCTGATCTGGTCCCCCCTCCAGTCTGACACTTAAATACATGAGCTGTAAGTGCCTGTAGGGGAAATCTCTATGTTTAAGCCAGACTCACTTTTATTTTCTTCTATTTGCTTGTCCCATAAGCAAAGGAACTGTTTGGCTCTATATTAGTAAAGAGCTTTTGACATACACATTGCTCCCGATGTCTTGTCCCCACTGTCTGTATAAATGTATCTTTTACATCAACAGTGTCTTTCTTTACCACTATTATACCCTAGTGTGTTCCAGTGTTCAGGAAGTATGCATTTGGGATGATACTGCTAGCACGTGCAAGACAGTAAAAAAAAAAAAAAAAAAAAGAGACCAGTCCAGCACTGCTTTCCCTACTAAGTTTTAAAACCTGAAACGTCTCCTTTGTTGCAACATTGGAATACATTTGTTGTAGTTTGAGCAAACATATTAAGATTTAACCTTGTAATGCCAGACAATTCTTAAAACAGGCCAACACT
>JACDJE010000970.1:0-48259 GCA_016647715.1 Pavo muticus | reverse complement strand
ATGTCGGGGTGATGTCGGGGCGATGTTGGGGTGATGTTGGGGTGACATTGTTGGGGTGCTGCTGTTGGGCAATGTTGGGGAGAGGTTCGGGTGACACTGTTGGGGTGTTGCTGTGGGTGATGTTGGGTTGATGTTAGGGCAATGTGGTTAGGTTGGTCTGACGATGTGGGGTGATTTTGGGGCAATTTTGCAGTGATGTTAGAGCAACGTTGGGGTGATGTTGAGGTGCCGATGTGGAGCGATGGTGGGGTGATGTTGGGGTGATGTTGGGGTACCGCTGTGGGGTGACGTTGGGGTGATATTGGGGTGATGTATGGCCGATGTTGGGGTGATGTTGGGGTCCAGCTGTAGAGTGATGTTGGGGTGATGCTGGGGTGATACTGTTGGGGTGCTGCTGCGGGGTGATTGCTGTGGTGATGTTGGGTTGATGTTGGGGTGACACTGTGGGGCGATTTTGGGGCAACGTTGGGGTGAGGTTGTGGTGAAGTTGTGAGGTTGCTGTTGGGCCCCAACATTGCCCCACAACAGCCCCCCAACATCACCCCCACATCACCCCAGCATCGCCCCACAGCGGCACCCCAACTTCACTCCAACATTGCTGCAACTTCACACCAAAGCGGCAGCCCAAGATCTTCCAACATCACCCCAACATCATCCCAACCACACCCCACAGCAGCAACCCAACAGTGTCACCCCAGCATCACCCCAGCATCGCTCCACAGTGGCACCCCAACATCAGTGCAGCTCCAGCGCAGCAGTTGTGGGCACAGACACAAAGGAAACTGATCTGCACCACATCAGAAGGCCTCAGCTTGGTGGGGACCCGCAGCAAAAGCCCCACAGCTGCACTGCCAGCCCTTCAATGAGGGCTGGGAAGGGGTGGATCCCAGCTGCAGCCCTTCAGCACCCAGTGGCACTGCAGGTACCTGAGCTCCTCCGGATTGGCCCTGCCTTCCCACCAGGTGCTCCAGCATGGCTTCCAGCCATGACAGCATCACCACTGCACCCCAATATCGCCCCACAGCATCACCCCAACATATCACCCCACAACAGCACCCCGTAATACCCCAACATCACCTCAAAATCGCCCCAACATCACTACAACATCGCCCACATTTCCCCAAAATCGCGCAACAGCAGCACCACAACAGTGTCACCCCAACATCACCCAAACATCGTCCCAACATCACGCCAACCTCACCCAAACATCACCCCAACATCACCCCAACATCACTACAACATCGCCCCAGCTAGCGTCCAGCTGTGGGGTGATGTTGGGGCGATGTAGGGGAAGGTGTAGGGCACAGGTGTGGGTCAAAGTGACGTGGAGGGCATTGTGGATATGGGGACACAGGAACATGGGAAGGTTTGGGGAGGATATGGGGATACGGGCCACAGCCTGCAGGAGCAGAGTGCTGCACAGGAGAAGGCAACATGTGAAGTAAAGGTGGGACTTGTGGGTGCAGGGACATGGGGTGGCATGGGGATGTAGGAGGTCTGGGGACATGTGGGGAGCAGTTTGGGGTCAGAATGGGGGATGTGGGGTGGATTTCTTCCTGAGAGGGAATTGGGGTTCCCTGTGGCCCAAAGGTGGAGCCCTGATCCATAACCCTACGTGATCCTATATAACTCGGCGTGATCCCAAGGCTCCACATGACCCATAACCCTGTGAGCACCATAACCCCATATGAGGCTGTGGACAGCGATGGGTCTGTTATTGGGTTGTTCAGGAGGTACTATAGGGTGGCTCTGGGGACACCTATATCTGCCCCTGACCCTCATCTTGCCCCTGTTTTGGTGGGCAAGATAGGGGTCAAAGGGGCAGTGGGGGCTATGGGAGAGGTTCCATGGTCGGGGCACTTTCATCCCCAGCTCCATGTGGGGGAACGTCAGCCCCGCCGAGTTGTGGGTATGTCCCATAGCTGCCCCATAGCAGCCCCAGAACCATCCTAGAGCAGCCCCAGAACAGCCCCATCACTGCCTACGGCCCGTGGCCAGCAGCAGTTCCAGCACCAGCGGTGTGTTGGGTAGAGGCAGCTCCTAGGTGTGGCTCTGCCCCATAGCTGCCCCAAAGTGCCCCTATAGCCCTCCCATATGCGTCCTTTTTGAGGTCTTAATTACATCTCTTCACTGCTTTTAACTTGGATACCACTCAAGTACCATTCAGTATCATATTTAAAAAATCCTGAATTTGGCTCCTGTTACTTTTTGGCTGTTTTTTTGGTCAGGTACTCATGTACAGACTGTTCGCCATGGACATGAGGATTTAATTTGCAAATTATTATTTTTCTTTCTTGTTAACCTGCGGAAATGTTTGCTACTAACCCCTCAAATGTGATGAACGTTCCATAAGCAAGTACTATTTCATGTATTCATAATTCATTAAATGCTGCTTGACACAGCAGATAGTAATATGCCCTGCCAATGTTTATAGCTGTTTTCTTCACACACATTGATTGTTTTTCTTTTACTAAGATAATGAGCTTCAGCCCTCAGGATCTGTGGAGACGTTTGTGGGTTATTTTCCCTGGTGAAGAAGGCTTAGATTATGGCGGTGGTGCAAGGTAAACTGAACTAAAATGACAAGTAATGTGTTTTCCTGCAAGTTTTTGTGAAGGATTCTCTAAAGTAGACCCTTGAAGTGCAGCACTTCCAGAACATGAGCAAAGCTTATTCCTAATCTTTCCTTAGAATATCACTGCATGTCTTTAGAACTGCTTAAAACTATTTTCAGTTCACTTTAGGAATTGCTTTAATCTGTCTCAACAGATGCACAGCTTATTGACTTTGTCATGATTGTTGATAACCACAGTAGAGGTTCTTGACATGCTAGAACTCCACATGCCACATGGAAGGAAGGAAGGAAGAGAAGGGAAAGGGAAAGGAAGGAAAGCAAGAGAAAAGAGATGAAACGGGAAGGGAAGGGAAGAAGAAAAGTTGCATGACTCCGGCGGCATCCGAGAGGAATCCGGCAGCTGCTCCCAGCCTCAGGCCCCGGGCCGCCCCCAGGCCGCCCTTAGCAACGTGACGCCGCAGGCGGTTGGTAGGGGCGGGGCGGGGCAGGAAGTGCTTCGTGGAGGCGGAGAGCACTTCCGGGGCAGCGCGGCATGGCGGCGCGAGGGCGGTGAGTGGGGCCCGGGAGGAGCGGGCTGTGTGGTGGGAACGGGGTCGGACCTCGGTGCGAGGGCATGGAGGGGCTGTCGGGGGACGCGGTCGTGGTGCTGCCGGCAGCCAGAGGCAGGTCCCGTCTCGCAGGTGGGCTGCGTGGCGTCGCGAGGGCTGCAGGTGGCGGAGCGCAGGCCGGGGCGAGCAGGGCGGCTCCCAGGCGGCGGCGCTGGTGCCTTGGGAAGAGCGGTGGCAGCCCCATGCTCCGTCGTGCGGTGGGAGCTGTTGTGCTGTGCGCTGGTGCTGTCGCTCTTTGTTTGGACGTGGCGGGGAAGCTGGTGTCTCGCTTGCTGTCGTTGTGTGTTGTTTGCGTCGTGGCTGGCCTTGGAGATGCTGGCGGGGAAGTGCAGGGCTACGTGCGGGTGGCAAGTTTTGCTTTTGTCCTCGCTGTGTGGAGTTTTGCTTACGGGCCGGAGTACGACAACACGAGGCTGTGGATGGCGGGGCCTGATCCTGCGGCAAGGATGGTGACGGCAATGGCGTCGGCGTCGTCTTGCTGTGGTGTCACACAGCTAAAAAAGCCTGGAGGCAGAGCCTGAGCCCTCCCCTGCCCTGGATTCTGTGGTGCGGCTGTGGCTGTGCTGTGCTGTGCTGTGCAGCAGGAAGACATGCCTTTGTTTGCCAGTAGCTCGCTCGCTGTAAAATCCTGCTAGTGACAAGACCCGGTTAAGAAATAGAGTCAGCGTGTGCTGTGCAGTGCAGCTGTTTGTTGGCTTCCTCCTGCTGGTGCCTCTCAGAGGGAGAGCGAGGCGTGTAGGCAGAGGCGATATGTGTGGTGCCAGCAAGTGCTGCGGGGCACAGGGGGCAGGTTGCTCTGAGGGAAGGCCACGTGAATGTAAAACTGTGAATCCAGGCTAGGGATGCTGTCTTCAGGTAAGTACAGCGGGCGGTGTGCTGGATGCCAAGCTGTGACGCCCCGGCGTGCTTTGGTCCTTGTAACGCTGAGCTGCAGCCAGCGGGTTTGCCAGAGGTTTAAGCTGTGAAGTGAGCAGGTTTGGGAGGCTTTTTTGAGTGGGGACGTGTTTTGTTTGTTTAGTTGAGGTGCAGTGATATCAGCAGAAGGAGTGGTGTTGGTGCGGAGTGCAAGGGCGGTGTGCTGTGCCATGTGTGAGCTTGTGGCAGAGACAGGTGGTGAGAGTGGCCCTGGTGGCTGCTGGCAGCCTACGTGAGAGCTGTGGGTGGTGTCACGTGGCTGGGATTGGTCGTGCCCGAAGCAAAAGTGAAGTGGGAAAAGGAAGGGTGAGTTGCGGGCTATGAGGAGGGGATTTTGTGTTTTCATGGCGTACGGATCCGTTCCTTTTTCTGATGTGTTTTTGTGCGTTGGTGTTTCAGGTGTCTGAAGGAGGACTCCCCGTTGGAATTTGTACCAAGCAAACTCCAGGCGAGGAACGGATCCCCACGCCTTGGTGCTCTGTTTGACTGGGGGAGTGGGCATGGATGAAGGTTTGTAAAGATGGACTTGCTGTGGATTTCACTGAGTGGGACGAGTGTGGGCTACGCCCTTCAGCACGGAGCTGCAACACCACCGCATGCCCGTCCCCTCAGTGCAGCTGAAATGTTCCTGGGCTGTGGGTCTGACCCGCACACACCTCGCTTAGTGTGCGCTTCATGTTCTGCTGACAGCTCTGTGCCCCAGCTGCTGCCTCCTTGCTCCCTGCTGCCGGCTGCCTGCTTCATGGCAGGAGGAGATGCTCTCTTGCTGTCACTGAGCATCTGCAGTAGGGAAAGGATGCTGACGTAGTCCACAGGCCTGCAGTGACTGCCATCCTTCCAAGTCCCTGGGTGTCCTGTGGAAGTTGTGTCCTGCAATACTTAGCTACCACATCTTTGCCAACAAGGCTGTTTGAGATGCTGTAGCAAATCCTACAGATGTTATTTTGGGATTGTTGAATGCAAGGGCTTTATAAGCGAGGCGAGTAACAAGCAGCCTTGTTGAGGAAGCTTGTTCCCTGTAACGTATTTCCTCCAAGACTCTGGAAGTTTAGTTCAAAACTCAGTTGGACGTGTTTATTTTAGGTAATGTTTGAATCCCCAAAGGTGACCGGCGGGAAGAGGCGCTGGGTGCTGTAATGGAAGCCGGGGCTTCTGTCTGCCAGGAGGCAGGCGTAGTCAGGTCCACTTTGGAGCCTGCTGTTGTTTGCGCTGACCTCAGGAGATCCCTCAGCATGCCGCTGTGTGCTGCGTGGCCCAGCCCCCAAAGGGGATTCCCTTGTGGAAGGAGGGAGAGGATGAAGGAGAGCGAGGGCCCTTTCCTCGGGGACGGCTCCTCTGTGCCCTCTTGCTTGGCAGAGAGAAGGGCTGCCCGCTAGGCACAGGAGCGCCTTCTACCTCCTGTCCCGTGCCCTGTCCTCCAGCGCCCTCCTCATCCTATGCAGAACTCCACTGCCAGCAGCACGGGTGCCATTTTAGAATCTTCCCCTTGTCACAGCTGTCACCTTGGTCACTGCTGCCCCACCCAGCGCACTTGCCTCTGAGAGTGCTGGGCAGGTGGCAGCCATGTCCAGCACTAAGAGAGTGAGAGCGGAGGAGGGCGTAGTTTTAAACGGGAAGAGGGAGCTGGGGGCCCCAGAACCGAAGAGGAGGAGGGGGCCCGCCATGACCCTCAAGCGGAGGAGGGGGAAGAGAGTCCGGTTCCATCGCGCCCGGACCAGCTCTGTGACCAACCATGTGGAGCTGATGGAGGTGGATCTGCCTCCGGATGAGCCCATGGAGGTGGATCCGCCTCCAGATGACGCTGAGCCCATGGAGGTGGATCCGCCTGCGGCACAGCTGGCCTAGCACCACACCACCGTGCCAGGCCCCGCATTGGCGCGGTCACAGCTCCACCATCGCTGGTCCAGGCGCTCGGCTCCTTACCCACTGCGTGGCCCCCGCCCCCGGTGTTAGCTGGGTGGCGTTGCTTACCATCTGCTCCTCCTCCACCTTGTTGCTCCTCCGGAGCCCGGTTCTGCGGGTCCCCAGTTCCATCTTCCCCGTGTAGGAGTTAGGTCCCAGTTGAGGGTTTTGTTGTTGATTTTAGTGTTAGTTTAGTTTTAGTGTTCAGTTTAGTTTTAGCGTTAGGCATAGGTTACTGTTTGTTCTTTAGAGTTAGGCATAGGTTACTGTTTGTTCTTTAGAATTAGGCATAGGTTGCTACACTCAACTGGAGGTAAACGCTGCTCACTCAGTAAGCACACGCCCTGTTTATCATGCAAAGAAATGAGTGCGACTGCCCTGAGAACGGAGGTTTGATGACATCTGCGATGAATTGAATTTCCATCCTGTGACTTTTCCATTGCAGAACATGGAGGAGTAGAGTGTGAGTGGCTGAGAAATGGAGTTGGGACTCAGGAGAGCAATCTGTGGCTGTGTCACAAACTTCCTGTGTGGCCATTGCAAGGTAGGTGTGCCTTACTGTAAGCATGCGCTGATGCAGTGCTGTTCAAACACAGCTCATGGCACTGTCTGCAACAGATCCGCTTTCTGCGTGCTTTATTTCAGTGGCTGGTGTTGCAGAGCACAGCAACAGCATGGCGCTCGATACATCCACAAGGAACATGAAAAGGGATAACGTGAATTTTAATATTGTTAGTATTGTTATTATTAATTCTTAGTATTACTAAAACAGTCATGATGAACGTGTGATGGACCTCGGGGATAAGTTTATTCTTGCCTCTTAAGCTTTTCCCTTATTTGATGTCCACCTGTCTTTCTCAGCTCCTCTTCCCCTCAGCTCCAGGTGGACCAGTGCTGAAGTTTGAGGACTCTTTTCCTCAGCAGGTGGTAACAGACAATGCAGCTGCAAGTTTCGTGTCCGTCTTTGTTATTGGGTCAGTAGACCAAGGCTATCTTCAGAACCCCTCTCTAAGTCAGCCTGTAACACCAGTGTGCGTGAGAGAAATAATGACTCTTTTTTTCCCTCCTGTAGAAAGCAGCCTCCCTGAGAGCAGCAGAGCAGCAGGCTGTCTGCACTACGGCTGCTGAAGGGCATTTCTCCCCACCTGAGATCCCTGAGCCCACACTGGCGGAGAATGTGCTGCGCCACGGCCTCTTCTTTGGAGCCGTTTTGCAGCTTCTCTGTGTGTTAGCTGTAATCGTGCCAGTTTCCAAGTCCCGTAAGCCAGTAAGTCGTGCTGTCCGAAGGTTGCTAGAAAGGCACAGACAATAGGCTGGGAGGGAACAATGTGTAGCTGTTGCCTACGGTAGTGTGCGCCGGCCCTGCTGAGAGTGCCGCAGTTTGTTGTGTCCTTCCTTCCGTGTGCGTGCTGTTCCTGATGGCACGCAAGAAGCCTTGAGGTGCGAGCTCATCTTATCGTGCTGCTGCTGCTGTGCCGTGTGTGCTGCCAGGCAGAGTGTCCACCCCCCTGTGCAGGGACTGCCTTGCAGGGAACAGCCTTGGATTCTAGTTTGCATGGGAGTTTTGGGAACAAGATAGAGGTGGAGTTTCTAGTGCGCCCTACTGTCAGGAAGGCGGTTTCCAGTACTGGCAGCCCAACCTGCCCTGGGGGGTGACTTGAGCTGCCAAAGTGAGCTGTCAGCCACTTGTTAGCTGAGAAGGTTCCCTGACTGTTTCTGAATTGATTCTTGTAGGACTCGGACAGTTTTGGGACTAAGAGTTGGGAGAGAGTGAAGAAACCCAAGGCAAGTGCTGTGCAGCTGAGGAAGAAAGCCAAGAAGGAAAGCCAAAAGAAACGCTAAGGGCCTGACCGAGAAGGCCCAGAGACACCAGAATCACCTGGAATGCTTCCTCGGAGGTGGCAGCAAAGGCAGCTGACTGAATCATCGGGTTTTCTGGCATGGCCGTGCTTTCCCTGTCATGGACAGTGCAGAGGAGCTAAGGAAACCGGAAGGGAAGGGCTTCTGCTGCGTCACAAGCAAAGAGGACTTGCCATAGGCAGGACTTGATGTATGGCAAGAGATGGAGACGCTGTGTTCCTTGAGGGTGTGTCTGTTCAGGGCCAGGGCCAATGTAGTATCAGATAGAAATAGGGCTAGACGGGACTGTGCAGCTGAGGGACTGGAGAGAGAGGAGGTGACGTAGGCACAGGGTCAGGCTTCTCCTTGTGTCTGCCTGGAGGCTGAACGAGTCATTGCTAAGCGGAAATCCTGGGCACTGGGGTTTAATTTTCGGGTAGTGTAATAAATACAACCCAAATCCTTTTGTATAAAATAAAAGTGAAACGAACTTGTTAAAAGTGGTGCTTGCCTCTTTCAGTAGCTGGTCAAAACGTGGCTTGCTTGGGCTGGCAATTGCAGGGCGACGAACCGGTGGGCTCCCTTGAAATTCTGGTGGTTTTCCCCCGTTTCCTTGTTGGTCTTCCCAGCTGGTGGCCTTTCAGCCAAACTGGAACTGCTAGCGACAGGCTGTGAGCATCCCCTTGCTCTCCAAGGACTGATAGGAAAAAAACAAAGGAGGGGAAGCAGGGTGGGAGGAAGAAAGGTGTCCCTGCGCTCAGCCCCTTGAGCTTGCCTCTCTTCCCTGATGGCTTTTTCAGCCTTGCGCTGTACTGAGGGTTGCTGTTTGCCCTGGGAAGCCCAGCTGCACGTGAGCAGCCATGGCCTGCACTGATGTGCCTCCCCTTGAGGCACGAGTTGTTCAAGCGTGGGTAGGATGGTGTGAAGAGCAGCGCTGGGACTGGGGAGGAGAGGACAGTGGGAGGGCTGCAGGTGAACGTGCCTTGGGTCCGGAGCTCAGCCCCGAGGAAAGGAGCTGGTTGCAAAGAGGAAAACCAACTTCCGCTCTAAGTGGTTTACCCCCCTCTCCCTCCACCCTGGATGTTTATTGCTCTGAAAAGCTTTTGTAATGACAACTAATAATCATTCCTTGACTTGTCCCTCTTCCTGGAATAAATCTGTTTGGTTTTTACTTCACAGGTTTAACGATTTACAATTAATGCAATTTTTTGTGCATATGCATACAAAAATGTAAAACTTAATTCCTGCTGTGACTGTGAAGCAGATGTGAGAATTCAAGTTTCATGATACACAGGCAGCGTTCTCAGGGTTTTAAAACAAGTGACTGCCTGTCAGAGTTAGAGCTGGGTTTTTTTTTTTTTCCAAACATAACTATTCAGGTTTTTGTTCTCATGTAGATGCAACAGCATGCCATAAAATTGTTGTGCCCTCACTTGTGCTCTACTGCACTACATATGCAGTATTTCAAAGCATGTTTTTTGGCTGATGTTGCTTTGCAAGCCATGAAATTGAATTTCCATACTGAGATGAATTCTGCTGCCTGTGTAGCTCCTATAGACAAGCGTCTGCTTCCAGACTTGCCTTGTAAATTGGAGCTTTTTACCTGTGACAGTCAAACTTCAGCATTTTTTTGTAATTTGTCTTCTACATTCTGTGTGTCTCGTAATTCCCTAAATAGAAATGGTGTAAAGAAATGCAGCACGATCCAGAAGACCAAATCCTGGCATTTATTGTAAACGTTTTTCAGTCATGGACATCTGTTTATCTAAGTGAAAATCTTGGAAGCCACAATCACTTTCATTTCCTGTCTATTACCCGAGTATGAAAGATTATACTGCTGTTCACATACCTTTGTACTTTCTTGATTCTTTTATGTAGCTCTGCAGCCCCTTTTGTCTTCATTGTCTATGTGGTTTGTGAGGCATGTAGCAAAAATCAAAGCGACTGGGATTTCCTGTGGAGAAAACAGCTTGTTTTTGCTTTCTTTCAATTGTTTTTTCCTATCACTAAAAAAATAACATAGTAAAGGATCTTAATATGGAAAGTCATCTTATCTATGTTTCAATCCTTACACGTTTTTAACTTGGAAAAATACCTGAGAAAGCTTTTTCAGAAGTGCAAGCAGTAGGCCAATGTATCTAATGAAGGCGAATCTCTGGTGATTGTTTCCTCCCCGCAAATGTTCGTATTGTTACTATGATGTCCAGACTCTCACTGCTCTAAGCTGCGCAGTTGTAGACAGCTGATCTTTTCAGGGTAATAATTGAGATGCTAAGAAATTATGCATGAACACCTTAAGTGCAGCTTTTCACTGAGGATGGGTGATGATGCATTTTCATATGATTATTAGCAGTTGGTATTACTTAAACTCCTGTTTGTGAATAGGCTATTTAGGAGTAATGTTAATGACAGTGAAAAGGTGTTGTGTCAAAGGAGGTACGGAGAAACTTGAACACAGGTGAGGCTGTGGCAGGCTGTGGTAGTTGGATTTCTTTGTTTGTATTTAATGTTTCAGCAGTCTGGTAACCTAGGTATTGGAATTTGTTTTCCTTTTGTATATTTTTAGAAAAGAGAACTGACAGCAAAGGCAGAGTGTATTTTGTCGATCACGACACACGTATCACGCAGTGGGGGGATCCCAGGAGTCAGGGCTAAGAAACCAATTGTAGCTTCTTGTAAATCTGAAATGAGAATGTAACAAAGTAATGAGAATGTAACAAAGTAATGAGAATGTAACAAAGTAATGAGAATGAGGGCTGGGTGATACTGCTGAGGGCTCCAACATAGGCTGTCACAGAATCATAGAATGGCTCGGGTGGAAAAGGATCTTAAAAGATCATCTATTTTCAATCCCCCTGATGCGTGCAGGGTCGGCAACCACCAGGCCAGGCTGCCCAGAGCCACATCCAGCCTGGCCTTGAATGCCTTCAAGGATGGGGCACCCACAATTCCTCTGGGCAACCTGTTCCAGTGCATCACCACCCTCTGAGTGAAAAACCTCCTCACAGTATCGAACCCAAATCTCCCCTGTCCCAGCTCAAAACCATTCCCCCCTGTCCTTTTGCCATCAACCCATGTCCTATACACAGTTCTCAGACGGTGAACATTAAAGGATACCACTGAAATGGAGATTGTCAAAAATATCACCAAGTAATGATAGACTTAGCAGGAAAATCGTGGTCAGCAGCTATGAGTTAATTCCCCAGAACCATTCTAAGGGAGGGGATTTGGGGACTTCATTTTGGGTGATGGTAGAGGGGAATGGGGACTGAAGGAAGAGGGCAGAAGCAGACCCAAGTGAGGGACAATTGTCTGTAATAAGGAGGAGGGAGGGGCGGAGGGGTTAAGAGAGTGACCTAGGGACTCCACGGCCATGGAGAAGGTGGAACAAAGGGTGAAGGGTTTGGGAGTTGGGAGAGAGCAGGGGGAGGGTATTGGGACTGCTTGGCAGCATGGGGAGCTCCATCCTTTAGACTTCTGGAGGAGATAGATGGTGCAGAGGGGATGAAAAGGCCCATGGATGCAGGGCATGGGGTGCAGGGCATGGAGCTGGGGACCTCTCCCAGCACTTAGGAGTGGGATCCGCCAGGCAGGGACAGACACGAGCAGTCCCTGTTGAGCATGGGGACAAGGACACTGACACACAGAGCGTGTCTTTGTTGAGGTCTTTGAGGTCTTTATTGATCATCGGAGGGTGTTACTCCCAGCAACCTGTGCCCCCCTCACTCCTCACTGGCAGGACAGGGCGAGAAGCTGAGAAACTGAAATGTCCTCAGCTCTGTGTGGCACTGCTCAGCAACAACTGCAACATCAGCACATTATCAACACTGGCTTTCTCCTGAAGCCAAATATGGCATCATAACTATGAGGAAGACTATCTCTGTCCCAGCTGAAACTATGACAGACTGTAACAGGGTTTCCCCAAAGAGAAGCGAGATTTTAGAAATGGGACATGTACAGAAAGTCCAGAATGGTATCCAGGCAAATAGAATAATTAAATACTACAAAACTGCTGATAAAGAGAAAGCCTTTCCTTTCAGGAATATTTCAAAGCCCAGATACAAAGATGCATGTAAATACTCAGACTGAACTCTCGCAGCTCCTGTACCAGACACCAAGCTCACAGTCCCAGCTCATGTGCACCCACCAGAGCAGTTACTTTCCATTCAGTTGCCGTGGTCAGAGTTGCGGTCTGCTGAGGGAAGTGTTCCCTGGGATCCAACTAAACATCCTCACGTCACTGGCAGGGCAGTGAGAGGAGAGTTTATTAAATAAGGAAAGAGATAAACAAATACAAATGATAGATGGCTTCTAGGGCCCCTTTTTCTCATATCATTCTCGTGCTGTGACTTTGGGGATCAGAATGTCTTGTTATATTTTACTACATTTTATCCAAGACCGTCCATTAAAAAAAAAAAAAAGAAGTGCTTTTGTTCAGTGTTATCTGTTGTAGTGGCAATCAGACAGTCACAATCATCTAAGACACTTGCTCTCAAAGTTGTGCAAGAGGAACAACACCAAAGAAGAGCCATAGTCAGAAAGTGGAACTGCAGACTCTCACCAACCCCAACTGCCGCTGTTTCTGACAAAGGAGAACGGTGCTTTGGGTGCAGCACAGCAGGAATCAGTGCAGAATGAAGGTGCTGTGTCCGTCACAGTATTTCTCCAGGGGGCACCAAAGGTAGGAGCACAGAACAGCAAGTAACTTCTGTGAGTTTATCCATCTGAGCCCTGCATCATCCCCAGTGGGTCAGTGCTTTGCCACATTGTCCCAGCTCTCACACACTCTGGACTAAATGTAAATACACTGTTGTGGAGATAAATGCTTTCTATCACATCCTCAATCCCTGCAGCCATTTACCTTGTAGTTGAAAAATTCAGAACACAATTAAAGGATCTGGTGTCATACCTCTGAATGGTGAGCTCTGCTTACAGTTCCCTCTAAATCTGCTCTGGTCAGTAAAATGATATGTTTAAGACACAGACGCTGATCATCAATAAAGTTCTTCGAAAACAATGCTACCTCAAGTTAGTTGCTTCTGGAGACCCATGTGCAAGCAAGACATGGCAGAGTGCACCTGGTCTGCATCACGTTCTGCTGGAAAATTCTGGAGTCCTCATCTCTCAGTTTATTGCAAATAAACTCACTCAAAATTAATTGAAAATCAGTATTGTGCCTCCAGATGTGGCTGGAAGCAGCTGGCGTATCAACACAGTGCATCCCTTCTGGGGAGTGCAAAACAGACCATGGTCACATCAACTGTATTTCTTCGGGAAATCAGGAAGCAGTGAGTGACAGGTGCCTGTATCAGATGTCCGTGGCTGCAGAGGCTCTTCCAGAAGAAGAATAAGGCAGCAGAACCTTATGCTCACACTGCAGTACAAATGCTACAGAAGCAGAAACAAACCAGGAAGATCTGGGTTCCGCCCAGGAACTCTGTGCAAAACTGCACAGAGACACCCCAACTGTGTTTGATAGTGCCCTCCCAGCCTCAGATTTCCTGCTCTCCTGCTCCTCATCTGATCCCACTGCTCAGCCAGGAATGAGCTGCCCAGTGCCGCAGAGCACCGTGCAAAGCCGCGCTGGGACCTCCTCCCTTTCCTAGATGATAGGTGATCTATGCTACTAACCAACACACCACTACTGGTTGGCTCAGAGACTGCAGATTATCAATTGGAAATTGAACCAGAATCTCCATTTCAGTTTATTATTTCTGATCCGTTTTGTTCCATTTCTTCATAGTCTTCCAGTCAGCATTAATTGAAGACTAACATACAGTGGACCTTTCCATTTTCATTCTAGTTTCAATTTGACAATAAATGCTTTGGTAGTTAAAGTACAAATGATGAATCGGTGATTAGAAATGGAAAATTAAGTCAAATGTTTATAAAGGTTCCCGTTTGCTATGGAGAAGTTCTGAGCACTGAATTGTGACTGACTAAAATATGTTTGGCGCATTCGGAAATGAAGTGTGGGTAACTAAGAGACCAAATGAGGACTGATGTGGAAATGAATACAGAACACAGCAGTGTCACATTAAAATAAAATCTGTATTTACATCACCAGGGATATTAGAGATCAAAGTTACACCACTTCAAATAGAGGAGGATAAAAAACAGATGTTCCATAAGCAAAGGCAAAGAGCAAATGCTAAGCACTTTGGTAATCTAAACGACTGAAAGGTTCTTATCTGACATATCAAGTTTATCTCATCAAAATTTGGATTTAATCATTAATGCTCTAATCTTCATTTTCCCATTCATGAATGATGGATGCATCAGCGAGACTATGTGAAACAAAGTAACTTACAGTGCACTGAGGTTGGGAACCATTTAGTGATGGTAATTACTTCCACCAGCAATGCAGGCAGTTTGTGCAGTGATGCAGAACAGCAGTTGCACTGACAGATGCTGCAGTGCTCCGTGCCTGCAGGGGCAGCATGAGTGCCACTCCCAAATCAGACAGAATAGAATTTAGGTTGGTACAGATGAGAGAATGAACTGAGTCTGTTATCTCCTGTAGTTCTTGAAGCAGTTCACGGAGTTGAAACAATTCAAACATCATCTTACTGGTCCTGAATAAGATTTTACATAAAACAATTGACATTTGGTTACTGAAAATTGACAAGTTTCAACAAAACAGGACAGACTTCACAGAAAAAGGCTTATTTTACAGAAAAGAACTTGCATTATATTGGGAGTTTTGTATAATCCTGTCTCTAAGCAGAAAGTTATCAATGTACAGTGAGAAAAATCTTGGCAAAAATCATCAAAGACTGCACTTTCACTTGACTAAGTGCTATTTAGACCTCATATAATAAAAACATAAGGAAAGACTGTGATGGGATTTCTTCTTGCTCTCCATTTTGACCAGCAGGTTCTGGTTCAGCCACGCCGGTCTCTTGCCTTCCTTTACTGACTTGCTGTACCTGGGGCTGGAGATCTCCCGTGCCCTGAGAAAAGCTTCCTTAAAGATCTGCCAGCTCTCCTCCTCACCCTTGCCTATGAGGACAGTTTTCCCAGGGTGTTTTTCTGACTAACTACCTGAAGAGCTGTAAGTTAGTTTTCCTAAAATTCAGCTTTCCTAATTTTACTCTTTGCCTGTCTCATATCCCGCCGTAGTGTGAACTCAGCCATAGCATGGTCGCTACAGCCCAGGCAGCCTCCAGTCCTGATGTCACCATTTGCTTTGGTAAGCAACAGGTCCAGTATTGCATCTCCCCTGGTGGGGCCATCTATTACTTGACTCTGGAAGTTACCCTCTTTGCATTCCAGAAGCCTCCTGGATTGCTTACAGCTCACTGTGCTACTTTTCCAGCAGATGTCCAGGTGGTTAAAGTCCCCCAGCAGGACAAGCGCTTTCAATCATGATGCCTCTTGTAGCTGGAGGTAGAAAGCCCCATCAACAGGCTCCACTTGATCAGGTGGCCTGTAGTAGACGCTGATCACAAGGCTTCCTTTGCTGCCCCAATCTCTAACTGTCCCCCACAGGATTTCAACAGGCTCATGACTGTTCTTTAGGGACAGCTCTTCATATTCTATTCGTTTCCTTATGTAGACAGCAATAACCCCTCCCCTCCTTCCTCGCCTGTCCCTTCTGAACAGTTTGTAGCCATCAATAGCCACCATCCAGTCATGGGAATCTTCCTACTGGATTTCAGTGATGGCAACTATATCGTAGCTTTCAAGCAGCACAGTAGCTTCCAGCTCCTTCTGTTCGTTTCCCAAGCTGTGTGTAGAGGCACTTCAGCTGGGCAGCTGGTCTTGTCACTTCCTTAAGGGATAACTCCTTAATTGCTTTCAAAATCAAGTATTTCCTTTGATTTTCCCTGTTGCCTTCTCCTCATTGTCCTAAGGCCCTGAAGTCCCTGTTGATAACCCTTGACCCACCTGTAGCTGCTTCATCTCTCCCTATATGGAAAAGCAGTAAGGGGTTGTGGCCACTTTGCTGTACCAGGCTAGATAGTTTCCCAGTGACACCCCTCACCCAAGCCCCAGGAAGACAGAAGACTTCTCTAGGAAGAGGGTCTGCTTGGCATATTGGACATCCAGTTCCCTGTAGGGAGGAATTAGCTACAACAAATACCTGCTTCTTCTTCAATTATGTAGCCTTGATGCTGGGGGAATCACAGAATCACAGAATTGTAGGGGTTGGAAGGGACCTCCAGAGATCATTGAGTCCAATCTCCTTGCCAAAGCAGGCCCCCTAGAGCAGGCTGCACGGGTAGGCATCCAAATGTGTCTCGAATATCTCCAAGAGAAGGAGACTGCACAACCTCCCTGGACAGCCTGTTCCAGTGCTCCATCATCCTCACTGTGAAGAAGTTCCTCCTCATATTGATGAGGAACTTCCTATGCTCCAGTTTATGGCCATTTCCCCTTGTACTGACCACTGAAAAGAGGTTGGCCATGTCCCTTTGTCTCCTACAATTAAAATGCTTATAAACATTAATCAGATCCCCTCTGAGTCTTTTTTTCTCAAGGCTGAACAGACCCAGGTAGCTCATCCTTTCCTCACAGGGGGCTCCAGGCCCTTTATCATCTTTGTGGCCCTCCGCTGGACTCTCTTCAGGAGATCCCCGTCTGTTTTGTACTGGGAGCCCAGAAGTGGACACAGTACTCCAGGTGAAGCCTGACCAGGACACAGCAGAGGGGAAGGATCACCTCCCTTGCCCTGCTGGCCACACTCCTTTTAATGCACCCCAGGATCCCACTGGCCTTTTTGGCCACAAGGGCACACTGCTGGCTCATAGCCAACCTGTCAAGAGCTCCTCTCCAGCAGATCATGTCCCATCCTGTACTGATACTCATTATTCCTTCCCAGGCACAGGACTCTACACTTGCTTTTGCTAAACTTCATCTGGTTCGTTACTGTCCAGCTCTCCAGCCTGTCCAGGTCTTGTTGAATGGCAGCACAGCCTTCAGGTGTGTCAGCCACTCCTCCCAGCTTTGTACTTAGTGAGAGTGGACACCTATCCCCTCATCAAGGTTGCTGATGAAGATATTGAACAAGACCAGACCCAGCACCAACCCCTGGGAAACACCGCTAGTCACAGGTCTCCAACCAGACTCTGCACTGCTGACCACCACCCTCTGAGCTCGGCCAGTCAGCCAGTTCTCAACCCACCTCACTGTCCACTCATCTATCCCCCACTTTCTCAGCTTCGTTATCAGGATGTCGTGGGAGACTGTATCAGAAGCCTTGCTGAAGTCAAGGTAGATGACATCCACTGCTCTCCCCCCATCTATGCAGCTGGTGATGCCATTATAGAAGGCTACAAATTTGGTTGAGCACTATTTCCCCTTGGTGAATCCATACTGACTACTCCTGATAACTTTCTTCTCTTCCAATTGCTTGGAGATGGCATCCAGAACAAGCTGTTCCAAAACCTTTCCAGGGACAGAGGTGACACTGACTGCCCTGTCATTTCCAGGATCCTCCTTCTTGCCCTTTTTGAAGACTGGAATGACACTGGCTATCCTCTAGCCTTCTGGCACCTCTCCTCTTCTCCAAGACCTGTCAAAGATGATAGAAAGCAGTTCGGCAATCACCACTGCCAGCTCCCTGAGCACATGTGGATGCATCCCACCAGGGCCCATGGACTTGTGCACACTGATCCCGCCCAGATCCTCCTGGACCATCCCTTCCTCATCCAGAGGGAAGCTCTCCATTTCCTGGACTCTCTCTCTTCCCTCCAGGATCCAGGACTCCTGATGGGCAGTCTTTGCAGTGAAGACCAAAGCAAAGAAGGCATTCATCATCTCCGCCTTCTCTGCATCCCCCGTTACCAGAACACTCCCCTCGTTCAGCAGGGGACCCACATTATACCTACTCTTCCTTTTACTGTTAACATACTTTAAAAATCCTTCTTATTATCCTTTGTCTCCTTTGCCAGATTTAACTCCAGGTGTGCTTTAGCCTTCCTCGTTGCATCGCTGAAGGCCCTGATAACACTCCTATACTCCTCCCAAGAGCACAGGCCCTTTTTCCACATTTCATAGATCTTCTTCTTCCCTTTGATCTTATCCATGAGCTCCTTGTTCACCCATTCAGGTCTCCTGCCTCCCTACCCCCATTTCCTACTCTTCAGGATGCATCGATCTTGAGCTTGGAAGAAGTGCTGTTTAAAGCTCTCAAGGGCCAAGCTCTCATGGGCCCCCTTACCTTCTAGCACTCTAGCCCGTGAGATACCTCCAAGTAGGTCCCGGAAAAGGTTGGAGATGGCTCTCTGAAAGTCCAGGGCAGCAATCCTACTTTTTGCCTTGCTGCTTCCACTCAAGGTTTTGAATTCCACCATCTTATGATCGCCACATCCCAAGCTGCCCCCAACTTTCACATCTATCCCTGTTGGAAATAACAAGGTCCAGAAGCACCCACCACCCTGTCGGCTTCTCCACCACCTGCATCAGAAAATTATCTTCAGCACATTGCAGGAATGGTCTGGACCATGAGTGCCTGGCCATGTTGCTTACAGATATCTGGATGATTAAAGTCCTCCATGAGAACCAGTGCTCGGGATTGTGAAGCTACTTCCAGCTGCTTGTAGAAGGCCTCATTGACTTTGTCCTCCTGATCTGGTGACTTGTAGTACACTCCCACAATGATGTCACCCATACCTGCCTGCCCCTTAAATCTCACCCACAAGCTCTCCACACATTCTTCATCCTCCCCCAGGTGGAGCTGGATATGTTCTAGTAATGAATGAAGTAATTAAGTCTTTTCCTAGTTTGGTTTTGTTAGTTTATCTAGATTGAGTGGGTTTTATCACCCACAGTTGAGCCTTCCCCATCCAGGGCCTCATACCTGTTGTACAGAAGCACCTGGGGGGCATGGAGCAAGCAAGGAGGGTTTTCGTTTGCAGCTTTGAGCACAGATTTGCCTCCATCCACTCCTTTTCTTTGTGTTCTTGCCTCCAGCCTGACAAGATTTTTCCTCATCCTGATGGGATACAGGCTGTTTTGGGTTTTGTGTTTTTTTTCTTTGAAATAACCTGTCTGTGCATGGGTGAATTGTGATTTCCCTGCCCCTTCTGTTTGTCCCCCATTGCACTTTTAAATCTATATATTTCATCCTGTAGCCTTGCCACAAGGCAGAGCAGGTCATCTACCTGCTCACACCCCTCATAGCTGTTCTGACTGTTCTAACAGCTGTGTCCCATCACCTTTTTCCCCCTTATGAAGCCTTCTCTTTTCACCATGATTTGGTGCTCGTGGCCCAGGGGTATGGCAACAGCTTTTTGTCTTTGATGGGGGAGGAAGGATTTGATCGCATCTCACTCCCAGGAAAAAAAAAAGGACTCTCCACACTATCAGGCCTTTCCCACTTACCTATTTAAAGGGCAATAACTGCTTACAAAGACAGTTTGGGGAAATGCTTTGAAGGGGCCCTAGGGAGTTAACAGAGGTCCATGAGTTTCCTGTGCAGACTGAGAAATGTTCAAAAGGAAATGTGGCTTCCTCTCCCCACCCAAGACACCAATGACAAGTATATAAAACTCTTTAGAGTATAAAGTAACTGCAACTGCAAAGCAGCCGCTCAGAAGAGGCTGCAAATCTGTCTGGGGTTGGAAGGAAATCTGAGTCTTCAGCACTGGAGGGCACTGGGCATTTCGCTTCTGCTTCAAAGAGAGGAAGGTCTGAGCCCTTTGCAGCCCTGCTTCCCTGCCTCATCCTGCACTATGACAGTTCCTCTGGAGAAGCCTGCAATGCTACTCTGGCTGCTGGTCATCACCTTTGCTGCAGCCCCCAAAGGTGAGAGCCCCAGTTTTCCTGGGATAAAAACAGGGAAATGGGTTTTGTGCAATTCCCTCATTTATGGGAACTGTTGAATCATGGCCTGAACCAGTTTGATCACCTGAGGCAAGGACTGGGTCAGCCGTGGGAGCACAGGTGAAGGCTGTCATGCGACAGAAAGGGGTGCAGCATCCTAACTGCACTACTCTTCCAACTGTACACCTCACAAGGGCACATCCATTGCCCAGGACATGTATCCTTTCAGAACAACTTTTCAAGGGATTGTGGCCACTCAGCACCCTTCTTCCCTCCTGCTAGATACCACATCCTGGCTTGATGGACAGTCTATCAGTTGTGACAAGCAACCCTGAATGAGGAGCACAACATGTGAAAGTAGTAAGGGGCCTTCGGGCACTCTGCACCTATCCCCTTGTTCCTGTTACTGTTTTCATGTGTCTTTAAGAGTGAACACGCAGGTACAACTTGTGAAGGGTGGAGAGGATTGTATCCAGGGCTGGTGTTCTCAGTGGTACTGGGGGTGCCAGAGGGGCCACAGACTCTCTTATGGTAGGCAAGAACTGGGCTCTTTTCCTCTCTGTGTCCCTTGTGGGTTAATTTCCTCTGCTCCCTTGACCTGCCACTGCCAAAGTCTAAATTCCACTACTTTTGATGAATACTTGCATGGATATAACCCTCCCTTTTCAGGTGATGGAATGCTGCTGCAGCACAGAAGAGGGAGGTTTTCTGAGATTTTTCTGAGCATGGATTAAGGGAAGACAATGCCAGTAACTGCCCCAGGGAGCCGTGCAGAATCCCACCCTGAGCAACCTTGGGATTTTCTAGGGGCAAGCCATTTTCTGGGAATGCAGCAAGAGCCCCATGCTTCTTGATCCTTTGAGATTCATGTACAACTGGCAAACCAATTCCCCATGTGTCTATATCTGCCCCATTCCCTGTGCTCACAGATGCTGCTGGTGATGGAATATTTGGGATTGAGAGGGGCTGGGAACTCCATGCACTCCTTCTGCCAGGACTCTAGATTCACGTTTATAGATATAATGTGTTTATCAGCCATTGCCTAGGCTCTAGTGGGTCTCCTTCCTCAACAGTCCTTTGGATGGTGCAAAGAAAAAGGGTTCTGGAATGTCTGTGCAAACCACTGCTCCCAGGGAAAACTCCTGGAGGTAAAGACCTCTCTTTTTTTTGCACCCTGCAACTTAGGGACTGACTACTTCATGAATTTATCACAAAAAATCAAACTTCACACCTTCTCCGTGTCTTTTCAGGTACCCTTTCCCAAATAGAAATGGTGATATCAGGTCCCAAGGAAGGGACAGTTTCTGGATCACTCCTCCTCACCTGCACTGTAAAAGGAGCACCTCTGGATAGCCCTTACTATGACTGGAACTGTGTCCGTCTGTCTCCAGGAGGGGAGTTGCAATTTCTAGGCTGGATCTATCCTTTTGGGAATAACACAGGCTATGCCCCATCCTTCCAAGATCGTGCCTCCATCTCTGCAGATAAAGCCAAAAACAAGGTTTCCCTGCAGCTGCATGCCCTTAGAGCCACAGATAGAGCCACCTACTTCTGTGCTAGACAGCACACCGTAAAGCCAAGGGAGGGAGTGACAACACAAAAAGTGAGAAGATTGCTGTGGTGATAGGACTTCTCAAGGTGGCAGTTACCTGTACAAGTTCTGTGAAATAAGGATAAGGTCTAAAAGATCTTGGAACTACCAATCAATGCATGCGTAACTGAATTTGAAGTAAAGTTTGACATTGTAAAAGAAGTTTGAAATTAAATTTCATATATATGTAACTCCCATGGGCAGCTCAATCCCCAAGATTTTACACAGCATAGGCTTTTAACCTAATTAATAAAATACTGTCTCTGAGTCGTCCCCACCTCTACCTTGTTGTTCCTTCAATCCCAAGAGGGTAAAAAGTGCAGACCACACTCAGCTCCCCACCTCAGGGCCTCTCTCAAGGTGGGGATGTTGTGGAGTTGCTGTAGGGGCTGCAGCACATGATTCTTCCTGTGTGCAGCACAAATTGCCTCAAGCTGCCTGTCTATCCTTTTTCTCCGAAGAGGGATTGCACCCTTGCTAAGGAGCTAGGTCACTGTCATATCTCTGAGAACAGAACAGCGAGGGTGGATGTTTGTTTTGTTACATGCTAGATATGGAAATTAGGCCTGAGCAGAATCAGTCTGCAGCAGCATGTTTAAAACCTCCAGCAGTAACACATCCCAGTGTTGCTTAGTCTTCTTTGGTGGGTCCTCCTCAGTCTGCTTTCAGTGGCCTCTGCCAGCTCTGGGGCACCAGCTCAGCCAGCCATGAGAGATTTCTTATCTGTGTTGGCACTCGCTCCAGGGAAGTCATGAATGGTGTCTGTTCCTCCACTGATGTCTGACAGACATCAATGCAAGAGGGGGGGAATGCAAGAGCATGAGATGTACTTCGGACATCAAAGTGCTCATGATATAACTATTTGTGTTAATTTTCCCTTTCTACAGAGAGACAGATATCAGGACAGTGCCTCTCACGCAGAGGCACTGGGTGGTAGGACTGGATTTTCCTTCTAATTCTCAAATATGTCCCACATCATTCCAGAAGCTTTTTCCCTGGAAGAGCAGATGACATCTTTTTCTAGGGAGGAAATGTTTTCTGGAAACCTCCTACTTACCTACAACACCTCTGAAGAAGTATTTTTTTCTTTATGACACCAAGACATTGTGAGGTGCAGACTTTGTCAAGGTGTTGGGAATATCTACAAGACATAGTAGAATTTGATCTAAAACTGGTTTCATCTACTATGACCTGTCCTTCCAAGGCCAGTTACCATCATTACAAAGCCAAAAGCAAGGAATCCCTACAGCTGCATGCATGGCCTTACAAACACAGACATACTCTTTGCACAATGGGAAAGGCTGTTGGTCTCACAAGGCTTTTGGAGTGAGAGGAGCCTATGAACAAGGGACTATCAGAAGAGAGGGAGGTGCCACTGAGAGCATGGAGGTGATGGAGGAGAGGAGGAAGGACAGGAGAGATTTGCTTATTTGCTTTTTTTCCTTCTGGTTCTTGCAAAGTGAGGAGAAAACTAGCAAGAGTTTAGGCAATATGGTGAAAGAAAAAGAGTCACTCCGCCCTGCACAGCACATGGAGAAATGAGAGATATAGGGAACATGGATGGAGATGGGAAGCACCTTCCTTTGACAATGCTGGAGAGCATTCTGGGTTTGGAGCTCCTTCTGTCAGGGAGGTACTATGCTCTGCTCTTGGACACACGTCCACACCTTGAGAGAGCTATGATGAACAATTGATGGTCATGTCAAGAAAAGTAACAAGAGACAATGGCCAAAAGATCAAGTTAAACTGAGGTGAGTTGGGCATCTAGCCTTACTTCAGGCTCAGCTGGGCAATGATGAGTGTCAGCACCACACCAAAAGAGCTGCGTGGAACAACTCATCCTGTGCAGCATGGACAGAACTGTACGTAAACTCCTGCTCAGTGCTGCGCAGAATCTCTGGCTGGGCCATCTCACACCCTGCTACAGCAAGGCTCTACCTGTTACATAGCACAAGCTTGAGCCCTCTTACGGGTTTCAGGAGTTCTCAGATCTGGATCTGGGACCCACAACACTCCTCTCCTTTAACTTCAAGACCTGACAGTGCTTGTCTTTAAATCCCAATGGATCTCTCCTGTCTGAGTCTCTTCTTGAAGTAAGGAATGGATGAGCAGGCAGCAAAAGAGACTGAAAACAGGCTGAAGAGCTAGGTCCAGAGTGTGGTGATCAGTGGCACAAAATCTATTTGGATGTCAGTCACTAGCAGTGTATTGCAGGGACCAATACTGGGTCCAGTCCTGTTGATTTCCGTTAATGATCTAGGTGGTAGGGCAGAGCTCAGCAAGTATCCTGACAACACAAAACTGGGAGGTACTGGAAGGCTACAAGGGGTCTCCCTTGAGCCTTCTCTTTTCCTTACTGAACAAGCCCAGCTCTCTCATCCTTTCTTCATAGGAGAGGTTTTCAAACCCTCTGATAATCTTTGTGGCACTCCTCAGGACCCATTCCAATAGTTCTATGTCCTTTTTGTGCTAGGAGCCCCAGACCCGGGTGCCATACTGCTGGAACCTCACGAGGCCTTCTTGAATATTATTAGAGCCACTGACCACAACACTCTGGCTGCAATCATTCAACCAATTCCTTATCCACTGAACAGTTCACATTTCAAATCCATATCTTCCCCAGTACAGAAATACAAATGTGGTATGAGACCATATCAAAGGCCTTGCACAAGTCAAGGTAGCTGACATCAGTTGCTCTTCTTTTGTCCTCCGATTCTTTCACTCCATCATAGAAGGCCACCAGACTGGTGAAGCACAATTTGTTCTTGCTGAAGCCATGCTGGCTATCTCAGATCACCTCATCATCTTGCATGTGCCTTAAGAGAGCTTCCAGAAGGATCTGTTAGATGTGAGACTCAGCAGTTTGTAGTTTACTGGATCATCCTTTCTACCCTTCTTATAAATAGGAGTGATGTTTCCTTTTTTTCCTGTTGCAAAGAATTTCACCTGGCAGTCATGACTTTTCAAATATAAGAGTAGATTGGCAACCACATAATTCAATTCCTTCAGGACTCTGGAATGTGTGTCATCAGGCCCCATGGCATTGTACACATTCAGTCACATCAGGTGGTCTCAAACTTGTTGAAAAAGACTTAGAAGATCATCAAGACCAACCATCAATTCATCACCACCATGACCGCTAAACCATGTCCCTCAGTGCAACATTACACATTTCTTGGACAGCACCACCTCTCTTGGCCCGTTCCAATACCTTGCCACTCTTTTTGAGAATAGATTTTTCATAATATCCAACTTGAGGCTCTCCTGGCACAACCTGAGGCCATTATCTCTCATTCTATCATTAGTTACCCAGGAGAAGAGGGCAACATCCACCTCACTACAACCTCCTGTCAGGGAGTTGCAGAGAGCAAATAAGGTCTCTCCTGAGCCACTTCTTCTCCAGATTAAACAATCCCCATTGCCTCAGCTGCTCCTCATAAGGCTTGTGCTCCAGACCCCTCACCAGCTTCACTGCCCTTCTCTGAACACTCTCCAGGGCCTCTATGTCTTTCGTGTAGTGAGAGTCCCCATACTGAACACAGTACTCAAGGTGCAGCCCCATCAGTGCCAAATACAGAGGGATGATCACCTCCCAAGTCCTGCTGGCTGCACTATTTCTAATACAAGCCAGCGTGCCATTGGCCTTCTCAGTCACCTGAGCACACTGCTGGCTCATGTTTAGCTGGCTGTTGACTACCATCCCCAGATCTTTTTCTGCCACTTGGCTTTCCAGCTACTCTGCCCCAAGCCTGTAGCAATGCATAGGGTTATTGTGACTAACATGAAGGACTCAGCACTTCGTCTTGTTGAAGCTCATTCAATTGGCCTTAGCCCATTGATTCTGCCTTTCTAGATCCCTCTGTAGGGCCTTCCTACCACCAGAGAGTTCAACGCTTCCCCTCATCTTGGTGTCATCTGCAAACTTACTGAGGGTGCACTCAATCCCCTTGTCCAGGTCATCATTAAACATAAGAAATAGGGCCAGTCCCAATACTCACTCCTGAGGAACATCACTCATGGCCAGCTGGACGTAACTCCATTCACCATCACTATCTGGGTCTGGTCATCCAGCCAGCTTTTAACTCAGCAAAGAGTACAGCTGTCCAAGTCACGGGCTGCCATCTTCTCCAGGAGAATACTGTGGGAGACAGAGTCAAAAGCTTTGCTAAAGTCTGGGCAGATTACATCCACAGCCTTTTCCTCAACCAGTAGGTGAGTCACCTAGCCAGAAAAGGTGATGGGGTTGGCCAGGAAAGACCTGCCTTCATGAACCCATGCTGGCTAGACCTGATCCCCTGGTTGTCCCACACATGCTTTGTGCATCTCACTCAAGATGATCTGCTCCATGACCTTCCTCAGTACTGAGGTCAGGCTGACATGCCTGCAGTTCCCAAGATCCTCCATTCAACCCTTCTTGTAGATGGGCGTGACATTCACAAGTCTCCACTCATCTAGGACCTCCCGGGTTAACCAGGACTGCTGATAGATGATGGAAAATGGCTTGGCAGTCACTTCTGCCAGCTCCCTCAGTACCCTTGGGTGAATCCCCTCTGGTCCCATGGACTTACATTACAGCATCTTTTGTTAACAGTTACAATTGTGGTTTGATTAAGATCTAATTTGCTTTCTGCATATCCTAGCAATATCCTTCTTCTCCTCCTAATCCGTCTGCCCCTCCTTCCAAAGGTGGTGAACCTTTTTTTTTTTCCTGGAGTCTCAGGGAAAGCTCCCTCTTCTGCCTATCCAGCAACAAAAGAACAGAAAGACAAAATGCAGCATTCAAAAGACATCAAAGAGGGGATGTCAGCTGGTACTGAAATGAAAACAAAGGTTTTTGTATGACTGTTCATTACTGTGTGGTCTAGGTATCACAGTGATTGAAGGGAGCTGAACCACCCAACACAAACTGACTTCCTGAAGAGCCTGACAGTGTAACATATTCTACTTCTTCACAGTCTTGAAGAACAAATTTGATTTTCATAATGTTTCAAGATATGGGACAATCACTGCATGCCATGTCTCTTTTTCTTGTACTCAAATATGAATTTGGAACTCATTTTATTTTGAACATTGAATTATTAGCTCCAAGTCAGCAGGCAGGGTTTCCATCTAAGTTACTGTGTCCCATTTGTAGCCATTAGAGAGAAGAGCCTGGAGCTGGACTTAATGACCCTTGCGGGTTCCTTCCAACTCTGTCCAACCAGCACTCCTGCCCAGATCCTTCAAGAACCACTATGGCATCTCTGTACACCCAGCACCCCTGTCTGGATGCCAGTCCTGCCTTGCAGCGCACACAAATGTAAGAGAGTCTGTGAATACAGAGAGAGAGTTAAGAGAAGTTGTGGTGAGAAAAAATAAGACTGTAGGAGAGACAGTAGTGTTTAGCTGTAGTACCTGGTCAGACAAAGCATACTGGCTGGCATCATTTTATGCATGACTATTCTACTCTTTTTTACCTATTCCCCTTTTTCTATCCTGCTTCCCCTTCCCTTTGCACATCCCCATGGCTTTGCAGAACTCTGCAACTTCGTCACCCTCTCAGTCCAGCACTGACCTCGTTCAGACCATTCCTAATCAGTTGCAAAGTCCAGGTTAATCTTCCTGGAAGTGATACCTGTATTTTGATCACTCATCAATTAATGTGGCTGAGAGGTTGATGTCTTGTCATTGTCTCCATTGTTACTTTGTCCAGACTGCATCTCTGCATTTGGCTTATCACTCACCCTTTATTTTTTATCATCCTGATCCAGAGATGCTCACTCAGACAATCTTGCTTGAATCAACATTACATTCAGGCTGTACAACTGACCAGATTTTCTGGTCATGGTCTTACACCTTGGAAGTCCTTCATTAGCTTCCTATGTGGTACTGCTTGCTTTCAAGGTTTTTCTTAGCACCTCTCAGGTTGTTCATCATCTCTGAGGGCTGGGATAGGCTTTTTTATGATTCTGCCAGTTTGTACACAGCATGTGCTCATGTTATACCAATCGTGGATTTAATTTGGTATTTGGACTCATGATGTCCATTCAGGAATCTTCTCATGGAAATTTTCATGTGAATGAAAGGCATCCCTACAGGGACAATACCCACATCAGCCAAGCAAGTGAACAACCATGAAAAGAGATATTCAGTATCTGAGGGAATTAACTGTCCTGGAAGTGATGTGTAATATTGACCTGAGCAACAATCAATTATCCCAGAATCCAGATAGTGTAAAGTGCATGCAATCCATGTGACTGAAATTTGTACAGAGTTCACCATTGTCATATGCCAACTCACTGGCGGTAAAGACCTGGAAAGAGGGAGAGGAGTAAACAGTGGGTGAATTGCCTGACCAACACCGGCAATACAAAGAGAGTCTCTCTTCTTCTCTAAGGGCTTGTGTCTTGCCTGTGGAGAAACTGGTTTGGTTGCTTGAAGAGAAAGAAAAGAAGATTTCTTCTACACCCGTACAAACCAGTACCTCAGATAAGAAAAGTAAGCATTCCTCTGCTCAAGACAAAGATTATTGCAGGTACACCTGCAATAGTGATATGACATCATGTGATTTTACCTGTATGATCATGGAGCGGGGTGGAAAACCCACCTCTATCCTAGAGGCATGGGTTGTGAGTTGCAAGGGAAAACAATCACAAGACAAGGTACTTGCAGGAAAGTGGCTGCTCCAGTTTCCAGTGGGCAGTTCCCCAGACAGAGTAGATGATCTTATTTCTGAGTCTGATAATGAGCTTTTTGGTTCACACAATAAAAATGAGTAGTGAATACAATAGCCCAGCCTAGAGGGGCCCTGCCTCCAGCCAGGTGGATGAAATGGACAGTTGGATTTATTGGACTGCGTGGATTTGATGGCCTGACACTCTAATGTCATTCATTTATAAAGGGGCAGAACCCGTCTGTATTTCTGGAGTGATAAAGGGATACCAAGAGCTGTGTGGTGGGCTGAAGTGACCCCAGAGTGAAATTAGTGGCAAAAGCACCCTGTTGTGACCGGACCACAGGCTCTATGCATCCTTCATATAGATTATCTCAGGATAGGGTACTTCAAGGACCCAAAAGGGTACTGGTAAGCTTTTGGTATTGCTGCCTTGGAGACAGAATGCATCAAGTAGCTGTCTACCTTGCCCAGAGGTTTTCTCAGAGAACCTTCTGTTGTGGGGCTGCTAAGAGAAGAGCAGTGGGTGCTGATTGCTAACACAATGGTGCACTGGGGGTAATATTGCACCAACCAGTACTCCCTGATTCCCTTACAAGCTGATTTGTCAACTGGAGAACGAAGGACTGATCAGCAAGAATTTCCTCACTCTTTAATAGTCCCGTATGGCCACTAGGTTGGTGGAGGTGGTGGAGAGCAGGAGTGAAAAACTTTATGGTGCCTAGCTGCCTGCTGGGGATCTTCTATTACTGGATTGTGACCTTCAGTCACCTGACATTATCTGATGCAAAAGTGTCAGTTGTGTTTCTCCAGCGTTGCTGGTCTGTGAATAACAGACCATTGTTTGGTGAATAGTCTATCCAAATTTCAGGGGAGGACACTGTCTAGACCATTCATGAGCAGCTGAGTGGGTCAACACAGCTATTGATCACTTGTGAGCAGTTCATTGATATCTTTAAAAGCCACCACACAGTAAATCACAGATTTTTTTTTTTTTTTAAATACAGTTTGGTTACATATTACATAAGCATTCTTTTGTTTTATTGTTTTGAGCCATACCTGTGGAAGAGAGAATCTCACCACACCTACACATTGAGGAATGTATATACATGAAGTTTATCTTTCCCTGAACATTATGCTTCACACAACTCTTCAGAGGCAGGTGGTACTAAGGATGCAGAATCTGACCATCATGTAGAATTTGATTAATTTGCTTTGTACCATCCAGAGCAAAATACTTATATACTTATAAATCCTCCCATAGCCCTGGGCCAACCAGAAAGATAACAGTTCTAAAAGCCCAGAATGAGAACATTCCTCTTCTTTGATGCAAAAAAACAAATATAAATTAATAAGTGAATGAATAAATAAATACTCCAAGGTGAGCATACAAGCAAACACTTCTGAAACCCTGTATAGTTTTGCTAGTTGTTGTAGAATCATACTTACACACCTTCTGGTTTTTCATTAGGCTGAAATCTGTGAGTGTTCCCAGGGACACATTATCATCCTGCAGGTCCCAATCAGGTTCATATCCTCCCTTTTGACTCTGCTACAGGTTGTTATTGCTTTATGTGGTATATGTGATACAAGGTACTCCATACAGTATATGACTATCTGTCTCATCTGAGTTACTGTGAAGTAAAAGGGAAGGAAGAGGCACTTTTTGTAATGAAGTGTTTCACTGTGTGGAGAACTTGGTGTAGCACAGTGGCACAAACACTCTAGGACTTAGTGCAAAAACCTGAGACTGCAAAAGGAAGCAAACATCTCAAAGAAGAAAGAAAGAATTGAAAGTATCGAAGGAGAAAACTGCACAGTTCCTGTGAGCTTTTATTCTGGAAGTATACTGCTTCTTGAGCAAGCAAAAGAGAAGAGAAAATGGTTTTAAAAGATTTGGCATGCATCAAGTTGTTTGAAATCGCTCTACTACAAAAATATTGTTTTATTCCCTCATCGTTTTGTAGAGTTTTCATGGCATTCCATTCACGGATCCTTTGCAGTAGCTGTAATTTCATTCTCTGATTTTATACACCTTAGACATGTGGTGAGAAAAGTGGTTTTTTGACTATGCAGATATATTGTGGCAACAGACAAGCTCGTATTTGGAAGTGGGATCACCTTCTCAGTTGAATCAAGTAAGTTCTGCTTGTTTTTACTATTAATTCTTCATTTTGGGGAGGACAAGAGGATAGTGGGATATCGCGGTTTGAGTTTTTTGCTTCTCAGATCTCTTGAACACATACTTTCCAAGCAAGGTGTCTGGGTCCTGACTTCACTTGACAAATCTTTTCAGGAGCAACAACATTGGTTTCTTAGCTGTGTGCATCAGCATTGCTCCACAGATCTCCAACCCCAACACTCCTCCTCGCCCTTCAGTAGCTGCACTACTCAGTTTAACACTGCATTAATTATACCCAGTGGGGATGGTATTCTGTCCTAGCTTTAATATGAGGTAAAAGTTGTTTTCTTTCATTTGTGTAAAACTAAGGTGCATGGAAAGGAGAAGGGAGATGTGAAGTGCTTCAGGAGAAAAGAGGTCCTATGGAAAGGCAGGACATACAGGTTTTAGCAATAACTGCTCGAAATGTGAGAAAGCACCACATATTTGGAAATGCCACTCTCCAAAAGGTAGTCTTTGTAAGGATACTCCTCTTCCCCAGCTTTTGTGTGGGAATGTCAAAATTAGGGCAATAGATGAGTTTATTTCTATTGTCCTAAAACATTCAGTTGCGTACCACCACCCTCCACTTGCTCTCTGCCCTATCCTGATTCACCTACTTTGTTTCAATGCTCCCCATGGTTTCCAGATACTGAAATAATTGCCCAATGGCACTTTATAACCCTTTGGAGACCTGGTCTCTAGTACCTCCAGGACCGGGGCACCCACAGCTCCCTGGGCAGCAGTGCCAAGGCTTCACCACCCTCTGAGTAAAAAATTTCTAACATCTAAACTAAATTTCCCCTCTTTTAGTTTAAAGCCATTTCCCCTGTCCTATCACTATCAGACTGTGTAAAAAGTTGGTCCTCCTCCTGTTTGTAAGCTCCTCTCACGTCCTGGAAGGCCACAATGAGGTCTCCCCACAGCCTTCTCTTCTCCAGGCTGAACACCTCCAGCTCCTCAGCCTGCCTCCATAGCAGAGGTGCTGCAGCTCTCGGAGCTTAAACATTTGAGCTGTCAGGGAACAGTGGGTTATCTGGTCTCTAATGGATGAGAGCTAAGAATGATAGCATAGCCAGAAGACCACCAGCCAGAACTTGTCCCACTGTCCCTACTGAATGAGTAGGTTAGGCTTGGGTGCCCAAGGTATGAATTCAGGTCAGTTCTCGAAGTCAAGGCCCGGATCAACAGGGTCCATAGAAACATAGGATCAAAGAATCACAGAACTGCTTGTGTTAGTAGAGACCTTAAAGATTATCTATTTCCAACGACCCTGACATGGGCATGGACAGCTCCCACTGAATCAGGTTGCTCAGAGCCCCATCCAACTTGGTCATGAACACCTCCCAGCATGGGGCATCCACAACTTCTCTGGGCAACCTGTTCCAGTACTCATCATGAAAAATTTCTTCCTAATATCTAAGCTAAATCTACAAAGTTTTTTACTTCTAAGCCATTACTCCTTAACCTATCACTACACTCCCTGACCTAGAGCCTCTCTCCAGCTTTCCTGTAGGTTCCCTTTAGGTGCTGGCAGGCTGCTATTACGTCTCCCCAAGGACTTCTCTTCTAGAATAACCTCAGTTGTTTCAGCCTCTGTTCATAGGAGAATTGCTCCTGCCTCCTGATCATTCTCATGGTCCTTCTCTGGACTTGCTCCAATAGGTCCTACTAATGTTGGGAGCCCCAGAGCTGTACACAATATTCTAGGTGGGGTCTTATGAAAGATTGCCATATCCAGACACAGGCTGTGATATTGTAGGAGCTGTAGTGTAGGTACAGACAAAGCACTTATAACCTCAGCTTAAACCAGCTCATGCACAAAAGAGACAAGAATCAGCTCCAAGTCACAGCAGCTGAACTTCCAGGATAGGCAATATACATGAATAGGTAAGGAAATCTTTTCCAGAGTGGGATTAAGTATTCCAGAGGCATCTTGTTTTTCTGCTAGATTTTCACAGTAATGGTAGGGATAGGCTTAATTGAAAGCATGTATGTTTAGTGCAAGAATGCATTATGAATTTCCTGGAGACTTGTTTCTTTTGAAGGGACAGAGAGAAGACAGAGTAAATGGGTTACGTGAAATGGCACTAAACTCCTCTACTAGGCAACAGTTTTGTTCTTTAGGATAGCTCTGCATTATGCCATGAAATGATCTCATAACTTGGTAATCTCTCTGGAGCTCAAGTGATTAAAAGCATCAATCAAAATCCCACAGTTATGTTCCTTTTCTGTCTTTTATCTGCTCCTTGGGAAATCAAAGAAAAATATAAACACAGAAAGACACTCAGCTGTCAGGGGACAAACATAACTGAACTGTATCTGAACTGCAGATGAGTTAGCCCTCAGGAGAGTATGCAGAAGATAAAGTTATCACAGAATTATGTTTCTTTTTCAGAAAGACAAGAAGACTCTACACCAGAAGTCATTGCACTTAAATCAAAGGAATGCAAACAATATGGCAATGTATCGAACGTAGCTTGTTTGGCAAGAACGTTCTACAAGAACATCAGTCTTCATGGGCCCAAGGGTGACATTGTGTATGATCTGAAGGAACCTATTCTCACATCAGAGGGGACGTACAGTACCTTGAAAGTAGTTGGCATAAAACCAGATATAGAAGGGACCTGCAAAGCTGTGCACAAGGGGAACAAGACTGTAGCAAGCACAATCCTGCCAGGTACAAACACAAACTGATTCTGTTAGATGGCTCTTCCAAGATACTTTCTTGTTCTTTGAGCACTTAGCAGCAACAAGTTAGGTACAGTCAGAAAGATGTTTAGGTGCTTAGTTAGGTGGAAATTAGATATTCAGAAGAACCCAGTGTAGATTATCTTAATTCAGCTATATAAACACCTAGAGTTTTCTTCTCAAAACACAAAAAGGAAAAACAACCAACCAAACAATGAGAGGAACAACAAAAAACACCAAGCAGAAGCCAAAACCAAAACCCTTAATGTTTGGGTGTCTACTTTTATCTAAGGCAAAGTAGTTCAAGTCATGAGTATATGTGTAACAGTAGAAAGTCTGAAATAACTTATGAAAACAAAAAGAAATAAGAAGTTTGATTTTTTGCTCTAAATCTTTTGGTTATTTTTATTTTTTATTTTTCTTATGGTAAAGTGCATTTCAACAAGGAGATAAAATTCTCAACAATCCTGGTGGATTTTTCTAGCAATCACATGTAAACAGCTAGTATTTCTCTTCATATTAAATTCAGAATTAATGACCTGCCTTCCATCTGATACTCTAATTCTGTTGGGAAACAGGGTATAGGTGTGTTTTGTGTAATTCTTGTTTCATCTAGTTTAGAAACAGTTTATAGTGTCTCTCAATCATTCAACAGAAGAGAAAGATGAAGAACTGGCAGCAGAGAATGCTTGCAACTTTACAGATGCCTTTAAAAAAGGTTAGTTACCTCAAACAGTAATATTGTCAATGCACTTTACTGGGAATTCAGTAGTAACGCATGAAAATAGTACAGAAATGTCTGAATTGTAGATATTGGTTAAGCAATAAGTTTCACTCATTGTGGATTCTGTTAAAAGACATGAAAAAAATGCTTTTTCTGGTGCAAAAATGTCAGATTACTTTACTGAGGAATAACATGCCATTTCAAGTTAACGGGTTAAATAGATGACAAATTTCAATGGGATAAATCAACAATGGGGATTAAACTCTTCACCAGGCAGGCATTTCCTTGTCCTGTCTCTGAATACATTCTTTTGCTATCCTTCCCTGTGTTCATGTTTCCCTCTTTCATCTATGATGTGTGAATTTTCATTTATTCATTTATTTATTTATTTTTGTAATGTCAAGACCACAATCGCTTCCATCTTTTTGTTCTTCTTCTTCTTCTTTTTTTAAGATGTCAAAATGGAGAAAATGAACATGCTGTTCATGGTTGTTTTGGGTCTGAGGGTCCTGCTGGTAAAATGCATCGCGTTCAACACACTCATGAGTATCTGTCTGTTCATATTCTGAGGTAGGAAATACATTGTTCCTTGGGAGCATAGGAGTCAAGTGAAGGAAGTGCAGACCAGTTGGCTTTGCATCCTTCTGTAAACCCACCACAAGTGATATCAGCTCTGCTTTTCCATCTTCCACCGAATTATTTGATGTTTACAGTGACTAATTAATTGGCTGCTCATCAAGCAGCTAATAGATCAGGCTAGTCCAGAGTACCTCAGATTACATCAGTGGTAGAGCAGAAAGTCTGGAGAAAAGTCCAGATCAGCATGGACTATAAGGGAGTAATCCCCAAACACAACATATTTGAAAACAGGAAGGAAAACATGGGAGGGAGAATTTTGAAGAACAGGTATCCAAAATGACAAAAAAGATTATCCAGTCCATTCCAAATTAACAAATCTCATTAAACAAATGTTTCTCTTTCAGGTGCTAGGTAAGTGAGAGAGCAGTGGGCTGAATAAGGAGAGAACATACAGCAGTATAATTTAAACTCTATGGCTCAACTTTGCTGACAATAAGCATCTAAAGAAACAAAGAAGCAACCCCCCCATTCCCAGTTCCTGTAGATTTGATGAAGTCCCATCACTTCATCAAGGTGCTCTTCAGTTAACATCATCTGAAAGCTATCTTAAACTGTTAATACTGTTGAACTCTTGGCTTTTTCAGTTCCATTAATTGTTAAAACAACAATTTGTTATTTCTTATTTCCATATGAAATTTCCTTCATCCTTATGCTAAGCAGGAATACTTTATTTTCTTACATCTCTTACTTTATCCACTGCATTTAAGCATCCAAATATCCTAGTTTTGATAGTGTTAAAACTGAGCTTATTTACTTACTATGCTTTAAAAATAACATTTCTAGTCATATTGCATTACGGCCTACAGAAGCAATGCCATTCTGCTTAGGGATCCCTAAGCACAGAGGAAATATTGTATGGTACTAATTTTTAAAAGACTTAACTAGTGCTAATTTTCTAGTGTATGTAAACTCTATTGATCTCTACTGGACCTGAAGGAACCCACTCTAGTCAGATTTATAGCAGGACTTTCATTTGTTTCTCTTCTTCGGAACATTTTTCTCTTTTTTAAATATGTGGACCCTGCATTTTAGGTTTTACTAATGAAGGTCAAAATAAAGTTTTATTACGTTGAAGTTTCCACAATGTTTTTACTTTTGAAATCAGGTTGAAATTGATATTTAGTTGATAATATTTAATTGATATATAGTTGATATTCAACTGTCCTTTCCTGTGACCACTGAGAATTAGAAAATCATCTATCATAAGATACACTTCCCTTAAATTCATCTTTTTATTTCTTTTTTTTTTCCACACAGTTAGATAGAAACAGCTTGCAACATCTGGGAGACTTCAGGAGGAGTAAGAAATCTGACTCTACTGGGTTTAAATTAATTTTAATTATTCATGCCTCTTTCAAATTCCACAGCTCAAAATTATGGATTGTAACAAAAAAGAGAGATGGATCTGAAGAGAAATTAGTTAAGATAGGAGTCAATATGACAATAAGGAATGAAAGTGCAGACTTCAGAACATGCAAAAACAGGATACCAATTTTCCACTCACCGATGCTGGGAAGGGGCCAACAGGAAATACCGTGGGTTGGTTTGATAGATAAACTAGCAGAAAAAAAAAAAAAAGCAAAAACAACACAACACAGACATCCCTCTGTTGACTTTTCTCTCAAGCTTCAAGTTTTTGCCTGCTTGAAGGAGGATACTGTGGTTAAAATGTATGACTAAATCACACTATTTAAGAAAAAAAAAATCCTCTTTCTTTTAAAAACATCTTAGCCACTTCCTGAGGGGGAAGGATATGCAATGTTTTTCAGATAACAACTGCTTATCTGGTTTCAAAACTGCTGGTTTCAAAACAGACCCAGAAATTAATCATGGCAAAATCTGTATAACTAACCTTGCTAAGACTGGTCCTTCAAACTCTCAGTCTTGCCCAGTATGTGACCTTTCCATATTATCTTTATGTCCTGAAGATCTGTGGGTTAGGTCCCAGAAGCACACAGTGAAGTGTGGAGAATCACAGCCGTCATGACTCTGTTTCCTTTGTATATCAAGGACCAGAAGGACATGTGGAGCCAGCTAGACTATGAATGTACCTCAAAACAATCTCCCTCCTGGCTCACTTAAGCAGGACATACCTCCCCTGTGCAATCTTAGTGACTCAGTCACCCAATCACATTACGCTAGATTGCTTTTACAGCACCTAATTTCTACTGCATTTCTTACTTTCCTCTCTGGTGAGCAAGTAAGGTACAGCCCAGCACCCCAGTGTCCTTCTCTCCCCAGACATGGTGCTTTCCTCAGCAGTTCTTCAATATCCATCTACTAGTGGGAAAGCTGCTGGACCAGAATGAGCCATGTGGCATAGACCCTGCTGAAGCAGTGAGCTGCTCTGCAACATCCCTGTGAGCAGTGATCCTTTTTACTTCTGTGGCTATTCTCACCCAACCCTGTTCACTGATAAGGCTGTGGGCTGAAAGATATGGCTAGAAGCATCTGCCCAGAAAAGTTGCCTTTAAGAGTGTCAGGCAGCAGTCCATACTATTTACATCATGCTCAGGTCTCATACTTTCCTATACATCTCAATTAATTACCATCACCTTTCCAACTTTTTGCTATAAACACACAGATATCATTGCACTGGGACTGATCTTTATTATCTTCATCAATGACATTGACAGTGAGATCAACTGCACCCTCAGCAAGTTTGCTGATGACACCAAGCTGTGTGGCATAGTTGACACACCAGAAGGATGGGATGCCAACCAGAGGGACCTAGACAGGCTGAACAGAGGGCCTAGGTGAACCTCACGGGGTTCAGCAAAGCCAAGCACTAGGTCTACACCTTGGCTGTGGCAACCTCCACTATCAATACAAGCTGGGGGACAAAAGGATTGAACAGAGCCCTGCTTAAAAGGACCTGGTGGACTGCAGCTGGACATGAGCCAGCAATGTGCCTTTGCAGGGCAGGAAGCCAACCGTATCCTGGACTGCATCAAAAGGGTGAGGGAGGGGATCCTGCTCCTCTGCTCTGCGCTAGTGAGTCCTCACCTGGACTATTCCATTCAGATGTGGAGTCCTCAGTACAGGAGAGACATAGAGCTGTTGGAAAGCATCCACAAAAATGATTCCAGGGGTGGAACACCTCCCTGTGAGGATAGGCTGAGAGAGCTGGGACTGTTCAGTCTGGAAAGGAGAATGCTCCAGGGAGAAATGAGTGTGAGAGCGAGGAGGGAAAACACGGCAGATAATGCCCACATTTCACAGAATCATAGAATCACAGAATCACAGAATCACAGAATAGTTAAAGTTGGAAAGGATCTCTGGAAGTTACTTGGTCCTGTACCCTGCTCAAACAAGGATATCTAAAGCAGGTTGTCCTGGATCATTTGCCAGCATCTTTTGAAGACCTCCAAGGAGAGAGATTTTCACTCTCTCTCTGGGCAGCCTTTTCCAGTGTTCCATTTGGAATAAACCAACTGAACAATGCCATCCCACACTTGAAACACAACTGCAATGGTACCACAGACATGGCTTTTGCAGGCCTGGGCATATTATAACACCCTTCTCCAGTCACAGCTGCAGACTACACTGATATCCTCTGCAGCGCTCTTGCCAAGATGAAAGAGCTCTGCTCCCACCTCTTCCACATTCCCTTCCCACTGCAAGTTGGTACAGGCTGCTAATGTTTCTCTGGGGCAGACCTGCTGGTAAGTAGCTCTGTGGAGAGCGATCTAGGTGTCCTAGTGGATAAGCTGGCCATGAACCAGCACTGTGCACTTGTGGCCAAAAAAGCTTGCGCTGCATTAGGAAGATCATTTCCAGCAGTTTAAGAGAGGTAACCCTCCTTCTCCACTCAGCCCTGGCAAGGCCTCATCTGGAATACTGTCCAGTATCTTGACCCCCTATTACAAGAGAGACATGGAGCTCCTGGAGTGAGTCCAGTGAAGGGCTCCTAAAATGATTTAGGGACTGAAGCATTTCTAATATGAGGAAAGACTGAAAGAGTTGGGTCTGTTCAACTTGGAGAAGAGAAAGATTGGGGGGATCTAATTAATGAGTATAAGTACCTGAAGGGAGCGTCTCAAGAGGATGGCCAAACTCTTAGTGGTGGCAGGCAACAGGACAAGAGGCAACAGGAACAAACAGAAACTCAGGAAGTTACATATGACCATGAGAAAAAAAAATTACTGTGAGGGTGAGAGAACACTGGAACAGGTTGTCCAAAGAATTTGATGACTTTCCTTACCTGGAGATCTTAAAAAGCCATTTGGACATAATCCTGGGTAATAACTTCTAGAGGACCCTGATTGAGCAGAGCAGTTGGACTAAGATGATCTCCAGAGGTCCCTTCTGAGCTCAACCATTCTGTGACACACAAAAAAGTATTGCCTCCCCTTTTTTATGTTTGGTGAAGTAGAATGTAGGTACCAGTGTGGTAATGGGTAGGATAGAGAGTGACGTGTTCTAGGTGGAGCAGGGCAGATCTGGGACAAGGACATAACAGGAAGACAGCTTACTGCCTGTTTGAAATGAATCAGAAGGCTGTGCCTACACTGTCTGCCCTCCTTAGCTTCATCACTTTCTTTCCTGTGGCTGTAGGTGAAAATGCAGCTCAGGAGGAAGAAGACAGCTGCAAAAAGCAGCTTCCCTGCTAGTCTCTGGTAGCGAAGAGATAAAGAAGAGAGGGGGGTGGAGCTAGAGCTTTCCTGTGCAACAGTTTTGTCCCTGGAACACCTGGGGAAGTGGAAATGTCTGGTAATACTTCAGAACCAGAGGTGTGGCTGAGATCTGCATAGTGTCTGAGGACATCTCAACCTCCACGAGAAAGGGCTGTGAGGAAGTATTCAAACTTTCTGCATAATATGTTCTCTTGTGGGATGGGGATACAGCTTAGGGCATGATAAATGTACTGGTGGCTGGGAAAATTTAATCCTATGAGAATTCTCTTTTGAGTCATGCAAAATGGCAAGGAAAGATGTAGAGCAACAGGCAGGAAGTGGTTCTTAAATGTAGCATTTTGGCTGTGTTGACCTGTGCCAAAGGTGATGAAGAAATGAAGAATGGTGAACAGGTCTCTGTAACATGTGTTTATGTCTGTGGGAAGGGTAATCCATATTGTAGAAGGAAAAGTGTAGTGTCATGAGTGAAAGAGGGGAGAGAATCACTCCTCCAGAGTCTCCCAAAAAGAGGAAACCAGGAGAGAGGACAAGGAATGAGGTTCAGCAGAGGTGAGAGCCAGCAGGAGGACCCAAACTGGCTTGCTGGAAGTAGCTCAAGTTGAACTTTCTTCCACTATTGGGACAGTCTTGGATGATTGGACTCTTTCATTGGTACTGAATATCCCCTTGGCCAATACTGGTCATTTGTCCCAGCTATATTCCTCTGAATTTCTTGCCCACACCCAACCTACCTGCTGGTGGGAAGGGGAAGCCATTTTGGGAAAAGACTTGATGCTGTGCAGGCACTATTCAGCAACAAGCAAAACATCAGTGTATTATTAACGCCGTCAGTGGCCTCATCCCAGCCAAATGCAGTACAACCATGCTGATAATGCACCACTGTTTTTGCTACTGTTAAACAGTGCTTGCAGCAGTTTATTAGGTTTATATAGCAAGATTTCTGTAGCTGGGGGATTGCAAGTGTGCCCGCTGTGAGAAGAGTCCCGAAGCTGCCCTGTGTTAGATAAGAGCCAGTTCCAGCTGGCTTGACCTGCTAGGCCTGCTGCTGGCCAAATCTGTGCTAATGAGAAATACTAGTTGGTCTTCTGTGATACCATATTTAAGAAATGGAATAAAATGCATAGCAATAGCAGCTAGGAAAAAGGAGTGAGAAAATGTGAAAGAACTCTGTAGAAACCAAGGACAGTGAAGAAGGAGAAAGGACTAAGTGTTTCAAGTGGTGGAGTAGAGGTGTTCCTGCTGCAGCATGTGGAGAGGACCATGGTGGAGCAGGCTGTGTCTCTGCAGTCCATGGTGTACCATCACAGAGCAGATATCTGTACCACAGGCCATGGAGGACCCCATGGTGGAGCACACGTATCTGGATTCAAGGAGGCTGCAGCCCATGGAGATCTCAGGCAGAAGCAGACTCTGGGACAGAACTGCAGCCCATGGAGAGGAAACCTTGGTGGAGCAGGTGATCCGCCAGGAGTTGCCACTTGTGTGGAACCCATGCTGGAATAGTCCATTCCTGAAGAATGGATGGTATGGCATGGACCCATACTGGAGCAGATATTGAAGAACTGCAGTCTGTGGGAAGCTCACAGTGTATCAGTTTGGGAAGGACTATATTGTGTGTGAGTGGCCCCACAGTGGAACAGAGAAAGAAAGTATTAATGAAGAAACAGTACTGATAAAACATTATTGACTGACTGCCACCCCAAGCCCCCATTCACCTATGCTGCTTGTGAGGAGATAGAAGAGGGTGGATGGTGGGCAGGTGTTCTTAATTTCCTTATTCTTTTCATTCTTCTATTCTGTTAGTAGCTAGCAATAACTTATCTTAATCTCCCTTATACCGAATCTGTTTTGTCTGTGATCTCTATTCTTATTGCGAGTCATAACTCTTTTTAATCATTTCTTTTCTTTCACTGTCGATGTACTTGTAGAAACCTTTCACAGCCCTTTAGAGATTCAAGTCAAGCTCAGAAGTCAGATACAGAATATTTCCCTGTAATTGAATGCCAGTAATGGCATACATGGGAAGCATGAACCTTGGGATGGACAATAACAGAAATTCCACTTTCCATCCCCTGCCCCTTTTGCCTACTCTTTCCTCTTTCCTTCCATGTCTCCTTTTACTCAACGATGAAATGGATGTTTACAAGAGACAACAGAATTTCCTGAAACCTTTCAGGGTGTGGCACAGCAAAAAGCCAGCAGAATTGATTTAACTTGGGTTTTCTTGCTCAGTTGGCAGAGATTGAAATGAGGATGTCCTAATTATCCAAAAGATGGCAGCAAGAGAGCATCCATGGAGCTTGCAGTTTATTCTACCTAGGCTGTTGACTCTGAGAATGCTCTGAGGAACTGTTCCTCCAGATGGTCAGCAGAAAAAAATGCAACTGTCCTCTCCAGAACAGAAAGAAATCTCAACCTATGCTTCCTGAGGCTGCTAAACCTCCATGGAAAAAGCAGAAGAAAAAGGAGATGTGGTTGCTAGGGAGAGAAGACATTTGTATTGGTCAAAATTATTTGTCCAGAGCAATTTCTTGCCCTTGACAACGGAACTTTAATTTCTGAGTGGGTGCAAAAAACTCCCCTCATATCTAATTTCTATGCCTCACAACCAGCTTCAGTAAAGCTGGGAAAGCAACCTCACCTCTCTACTAAATATTGGCTTCAACAACACATAGAGACAAGACTCCTCTCTGTGGAGTTTAGAAAGCAAAGGCATCCTTTCTGAACTTCATTATTCAATGAGAGTGCTTCTCAGCTAGGCACACATCAGACTTGTACCCCTAATGCTACATGGGAGCAAATGTGGGAAGTGATTGCCAGAGTAAGGCTTAGCAGCAAAAGTGTACTGAAAAAGTGGAAGGAGGAGGCTGCAGAGTTCATAACCTGTACAAGTAGGAGGTTATAATCACAGGTCTATTGGCAGTATAGTAGTAAGTATAGCTGCTTTCCAAGCAGTTGGCTGGGGTTTGATTACCAAATATCACAACCTAACTTTTCTTCTACCAAACTCAAAGCAGTGCCTTGTATCTTCAGTACGCAGCATGTCCTACTCCAAATCCACCCAGCTTCCCCCAGAAACACCAGCTGCCTTAGGGCGTTGAGCCACTCACCTCACCTCATATATGGCCTTGATCTATGGCCAGACCCCATGGGACATCTCCCAGCAGACAGAGGTCAGCCTTGGTAAAATCAGAGTGGAGAGACTGAAGAGGAAGCACTACTGATTTGAGCTGTGCTCTCTAGGAGGAAGGGAAGCATAAAGCAGCTACTTGACCAGCAACCCTACTCATCAGTGTCAAAGCTGTGCTCACAGACACAGAGCTGTGTCCTGCTCCTCCTAGTGCCTACAGCAGCCCTCCCTCCTTCTCTCTCCATGCAGCTTCTTGGCAGTCTTCTCTGAGTCCTCCAATGCAAACACTTGTGTCTGTTCCCAAGCCTGTGAGAAATGCCCCAGCTATGCTTCTAGGTACTACAAGATATCCCCAGGTTCTGTGAGCCCCCATTACCTCCTCATACTGGTGCGATCGGAGCATCCCAGATGGAGGGTGCTGTTCATGTAACCCCATAGCTGTTAAGATTTCCTGTTCTGTCCCTCTCTTCCCTCCCAGGACATCTCTTGCTTTCTCCAGGCAAGGTCTATCCAGAGGCTTTCTCTTCATTCATAGTGTACCTTAGTTTCCCTCCCAGGGCCTCCAGATGAGGGTGCTGGTGAGAAGTGCTGATGCAGTGTCAGCTGCCCCCAGGACAGTGTTTTCTGACTACTAGGACATTTCCAGACTGGGCTTCTCAGCATGGTGCTGGCACAGGGACCAGAGGAGAAAGCTTTTTGACTTGGCCAAGAGCTGAATCTTCTGCTGATGATGTTTGTGCTGTCTCAAAAGCTGTTTGTTTGACATTTTTTTCTGGCTGAGGTATTTTGCTCAAGGTTGAGATTCTGCTGTATGTTCCAGACGTCCTGTTTATCTAGGATAAAAAACCTTCCCGAGATGGAATGCTTCCCAGGGTGGCCATAAATAAGGACAGTTATCCCTGAGATGAGGCACAAGTCCAAAACAGCAACAAATCAGAAGAGATTAAGTGTCTTTGTGCCCAAATTCAGATAGCATAATAAGCATGGATAAGCAAGGAGTGGGATACCTCCCCAAACAACAAAGACCCCCGCACAAGTGAAGAAGATTCACATATGTTATATAACCTTGTACTTATATAATGCAGCCTTGATGAACATAAACCAAAGCCTGAACACATACTGCAGTCTGCTGTGTCACTACAATGATCAAAAGTAAAAAAAACACCTCACAGAATGAGCCTGAGTGCCTTCACTTAGAGCACTTGAGAGGTGAGTTTTAGTGTTCTTCATGGATTAATTTGACTGTGACTAAGTCCTTTAGAATACCATCCACTTCATGGTGAGCATAGCTACCAGTCACAGCAACCTCACCTTTGCTGCCAGACTTTCCAATCCAGCCTGCCGGTAAGATGTCACAACTGCTGTCTATGTCAGCAAAATAAGATGCAGGCTCTTTGATAATGTGGACCTAGAAACAAAATGGAAAAGCATCGAATTATGTCTGCTGAGATACTGAAGAGAAACACAGAATGGTTGTCTGCTTTTTATTCCTCCTGCCTCCATTCTTTGCTCATGCAGCAAAGAAAAGCAGTGCCCAGTGCCCACAGCTTGCCTCTTATCTTTGGAAACAGAGGAGGGGGAACCTTCCTTGTCCCATGGCAGTGAGTGACATTGTGTTATAGGGCCTTTTACAAAGCACCACTACTTCTGAGGAAATAACATTGCGCTATGCATACAGACCACAATACAAATCAGCATCCCCTCCAAAGAAGAAACTGTTCCTTTGGCCAGCCAGCACGGAGAGATGGAAAGTATGGAGGAGGATGGAGAGAATATTCACTCGAGGCAGGGTGAGATCAGGTCAGACAGACAGGTCTTAAAGCCTTTGACCAGAGAGGAGAGACCTCCCCCAGTAGTAGTCAGCACAGGTATCCACGCTTGTGGACATGGGAAGGTCTTCAGAGAGAGCCCCACGTTAGTTGTGGCGTCCAACACATCAGCCCCTTCTCAGGTGGAAGTGTTCCTATTTGGTGGGCACGTGCATCTTATCTCACAAAAGCAGCCAATAGGTAAACCAGACAGCAGGGGAAATCGAAGGAGTAGAGCGCAGTTAGGGCCAGGACTTACATGAAAACTCCACGTAGTGGTCGAGATCTACAAAGGGTGATGTGTTCCACCTAGAAACCTCATTTAGGCTTGCCTGCAACACACAGTGGGTTGGAGTAGATCATCTCCAAAGGCCCTTTCCCATCCAACATGAGTAACTCAAGGTCTGCACCAGCCATGAGAAGGCAACGCTTTGGATGGCAGCAGGACCAGAACGTGTGAAACGCTCTTTGATTCATGAATGGCACACAGAACCTTTGAAATGACCTTGATGAGGAAAGCAGAGCTGTGGCAGAAATGAGTTCAGAAGCTCTGCGCTCCACAGCTACGTGACGTGACGTGTGCATGCCTGCACTTCAGGGATTTCCCCAACTCTTCTGCATCACAATGACTGACAGGTGCTCTGGGAGGCTGATCCCATGTGCCTTTGTACTTTGAAATGCATGGAATGGGATGTTGCATCCCAGGCCCACAACAAAGAGCCTTCAGGGTTTGGCTCCCTGCCCTCTTCCCTTCTCAAAAGCCGGCCATTCAGGCCTCTGGCCACCGGGATCAATGTGCTGAGCAAAACAGGTCAATTTGAGTGTGGGTCGATTTTGTGGAAGGACGCCGGTATCCCTTTGATCTCACTTCTGTACCAAGATTTGATGGCTTCCAACAGCTTCTACGCTGTGCAACCTGAGCTCCCTTCCCAGGTTGGAAGAAGCATAACAACGTGGTCAGTTACACCAAGGAACATGGCTATGGACATCCATCTCAGGAGCCACGTGAGAGAGAAGAAAATCAAAGAGCCTCCAGGATACGCAAGGCTGCCCCGAGCTCCTGCTCAAAAGAAGGCATCCTAGGCCTCTGGCTAGTGGGATGAACGTGCAGAGAAAAGCAGGTCAACCTGTGTGTGGGTCAACCTCAGGGAAGGATGCGGGCATCTGATAGATCACACACTCCTCCACCTGTGCCTGACACTTTACTACTCCATGTATACTACTACAGTCTGTATGCATAACTGTGAGTGTGATGTTCATAGGAAATCTGTTCATGGCTCTAACTCCTGCCTGCTAGAGGAGACCAAGATTTGAAGGCTTCCAATAGCAAACCGCTGAGCAAACCAGGTCAATCTACCTGTGGGTCACCCTCAGGGAATGATGCAGGCACTCCTTCAATCATACTCTCCACTTGTGCCTGACTCTTAACTCTGCTCCTCCTTGCATACAGTCTGTATACATAAAATTCAGTGCGATGAATGCGGAAAATATCCTCATGGCTCTAACTCCTGCCTGCTGGAGGAGGCTGAGTCTTCCCACTTGGCTTTTGGACACCTGGGGACAGATGAATTATTATGATGTCAGACAGTGTGATTCTGAAGAACAATATTTCAGATGAAAGAAGAATGGTCTTAATTACCTGGGAGGTCTCTGCCAGCAGCCACCACCAGACGCTTCAATGCTTCACGAGCCAGGAATGCTTCTGCCCCTGTGGGGCCTCTGCAACACAGCATAAAAGCCCATGCTGCTGCAGGCTCTGCGTCGTTCTCTCTTCCCTCACTTTCCTTGAGGAACGAGGTAAGCACAAACTCACTCCAGTTCTCCGGGTGGGTCCAAATGCTGTCATGCTGTTGAGTCCCCTTGGTACTTGGTCTGTGTAGTCCACTGGGTAATTGGGTGGAGGGCTGGGAAGAGATGGGATCTCAGTGACACAGTGAGATTGATGGTTGTTGGCATCAGGGATGTATAAGAATTAGGACCTGCAGCAGGTGGCTTCTAACCAAACAGCCAGGTGCATCCTGTGCCATCTTCAATGCTGTGATATTCATTTGTGAGATGAGTCTTTCCAGAGACTCTCCCGGGCCTTCTTCAAGAAGTGGTAAGCGTTCTTCTGGACGGCAATTCAGATGGTGTGATGAGGATGATGGGAACTGTAAAGACGCAGTGTATTTTTCCAACAAGATTGGTCTGACATCTTTTCTGGCCTGCCTCTCTGTCCTGGTCTAGTGTCAGCAATCTTCACCCACGCTACGGCACCAGGAACATAGGAGGCAGTCCTGGTGCAATAAACATCCAGTTAGTCCCAGCTTTCCTGACAGTCTTTCCAATTCAGCCTGCAGGTGAGCTGTCACAGCTGCTGACTGTGGTAGCAACACCATCTGCAGGTGCTTTGAGGACACGGAGCCAGAAAGAGAGCTGGAGGGCAGCAAAGGGGGTTGGTGAGAGCGCCATGGCAAAGAAAGACAGACTGACTTTAGGGTCCGTGTTCCCTCCCTGCTCTGTGTTTCAGCTTTGCCTCCCTCAGCGAGAGATGTCGTGCTGCAGACCCTGTGTCCCATCCTCCTGCGGTGCCTCTGGCCCAACCCCACTGGCAAGCAGCTGCAGTGAGCCATGTNTCTAACCAAACAGCCAGGTGCATCCTGTGCCATCTTCAATGCTGTGATATTCATCTGTGAGATGAGTCTTTCCAGAGACTCTCCCGGGCCTTCTTCAAGAAGTGGTAAGCGTTCTTCTGGACGGCAATTCAGATGGTGTGATGAGGATGATGGGAACTGTAAAGACGCAGTGTATTTTTCCAACAAGATTGGTCTGACATCTTTTCTGGCCTGCCTCTCTGTCCTGGTCTAGTGTCAGCAATCTTCACCCACGCTACGGCACCAGGAACATAGGAGGCAGTCCTGGTGCAATAAACATCCAGTTAGTCCCAGCTTTCCTGACAGTCTTTCCAATTCAGCCTGCAGGTGAGCTGTCACAGCTGCTGACTGTGGTAGCAACACCATCTGCAGGTGCTTTGAGGACACGGAGCCAGAAAGAGAGCTGGAGGGCAGCAAAGGGGGTTGGTGAGAGCGCCATGGCAAAGAAAGACAGACTGACTTTAGGGTCCGTGTTCCCTCCCTGCTCTGTGTTTCAGCTTTGCCTCCCTCAGCGAGAGATGTCGTGCTGCAGACCCTGTGTCCCATCCTCCTGCGGTGCCTCTGGCCCAACCCCACTGGCAAGCAGCTGCAGTGAGCCATGTGTCGCCCGCTGCGCTGACTCAACCGTGGCCATCCAGGCCAGTGCTGTCATGGTGACCCTGCCGGGCCCCATCCTCACCTCTTTCCCTCAGAGCACAGCCGTGGGATCCTCTCTGTCAGCTGCTGTTGGCAGCTCCCTCAGCACCGCGGGCGTTCCCATCTCTTCTGGGGGCTCCCTTGGTCTGGTGGGCTCGGGGCTGTGTCTGCCTCGCCCGCCCTGCAGTTTTAACTGCTGAAGCTGATGGATCATCCCATTTGGAGAACACATCCCAGATATGGATGGATCGTTCTCTCAACCTCCGTGGAAACTGAAAACGTCTTTCTTCCCGTCTGTACTGAGCCACTTTGTTTTTTCCTTCTCATTAAAAACTTTTGCCGCATAGCTTGGGACTTGTGATTTCTTTTCCTCCTGACGCCATTGGTCTCCTGCTTTGATAAGAAAAGCAGTGCCCACTGCCCTCAGCTTACCTCTTATCACTGGAAACAGAAGAGGGAGAACCTGCCCTCTCCCATGGCAGTGAGTCCATCCCTAGGCAAGATATCCCCAGGCATCATATCCTGCTGTGGCCCCTCCCAGCCTCAACCACTCTGTGCTTCTGTGATGTATTCCAACAGGAGAGGCAGGAAGAGCAGCGAATGGTTTGTGTGGAGGACAGAAGGCTCAGGGGGCATCCCGTCCGTGTGCTTAATTCTTGCAGAGGGAGGGTGGACGGGAGGAAGAAGCACGAGAGAGGCAGCCTCTTCTCAGTGGTGCCCCTGTGGGAGGACAAAAAGCAATGCACTTCAGTGGGAATCCACAGAATGCCACACACAGTATTCCTCGCTTTCTGTGACTATGGTCAAAGATGGGAATGAGCTTTCCAGGGATGCTGAGGAGTCTGTCTCACTGGAATCAGCAACATACCCCCAGACGTGGCTCTGAACTGCCTCCTCTTCTCAGCCATGCCGTGAGCAGGCCTTGGACTGCAGGGTCTGCATCTCAGCAGCTGTGGGATACAGTGACCTGCTGCTGGTTTCCCTCACAAGGGGGCAGCCATCAATCAGAAGGCAACAAAGAAAGGTCAGAAAGGTCAGGGCTGTGCTCACTAAGCTAGAGAGGTGTGGAGGGACCATGTCAGGGGAAGGCCATTGCATGAGAGGGACGGTGGCAAGAGGGAAGACTGGAATGCATAAAGAAGTTCAGTTTGAGACTTAGGTGAAAGTCAGCTGTGGGCAATGGTTTGGGAGCCCAAAAGTAGAGGTCCCACTGAGATTTGAACTCAGATCGCTGGATTCAGAGTCCAGAGTGCTCACCTTTACACCATGGGACCGGCTGCACACCTGCTCTATGCCCTCTCAGCAACAGAATGGACAGACAGGAGGCTTCAACAGAAAGCTGAGCTGGC
>JACDJE010001002.1:35423-48613 GCA_016647715.1 Pavo muticus | reverse complement strand
ATACACCCCCCCGTGCTGTAAATATGAGTAGTTGATGTAGCAATGAGCATTAGTAACCAATCTGATTAATGTCAATAAGATATGTAGCCAATCGGGCAATGCCAAGTATACTTTCTTCCTTATAAAAGGATTGCTCTGTTTAGAATAAAGTGAAGCTTTTACCACTCATATTGAGTTTGTCATGCTTCCCCGCGCGCTGGACACCCATCCCTGTTGACTCCGCGGCAGTTTTTCTCTATGCACCAATCATAGAATTGTATTTGCCTACTATTTGCTAGATAAGCAGTGTAATTTTAGCCCACTATATAAGCTGGTGTGTGTGGCTATTTTTATCCCTTTGCTCTTCACTATATAAATGTGGATTTTCTCAATAAAGTGGAGCATGATGATTTAATCATATTGATACCTGTCATGACTCTGGAACCTTTCTCCTTGTCAGGGCTTGGCAGAGAGGAGTGAGAACGAACATGCTGAATGAAGTAAGATTCCGAGCGACGGTCCGGAAACCATCTTAAGCACAAAAGAAACGCGAACAACTGCGCATTCATTGTTTCTTTTACGTTTGAATGTTTGAGTTGCATCACTATGCCTGCAACATAAGCAGAATCTGTTATTATATTGATGGGTTCAGACCATCGCTCGAACACACGGACCACTGCTGTAAGTTCCACAATTTGTGGAGAGCCGGTGGTGACATGAACGTCACTATCCCAGGTCCCAGCATTGCTTCTCCATATGATGACTGTGCGGCCAGTCCTACTGGATCCATCTGTAAAAACAGTAAGAGTGCCTGCAAGAGGAGTTAATGATAATTTAGAAACTAGTAACAAATAAAGAGAGTGAAGAGATTATAAAAGTTTGTGCGCTGGCAGATGAATACTGATCTGCCCTGAAAATCCTACCAGCACACACTGCAGCTGCAGCGACATGCGGAACACAAATTCCCGTTGCTGGAGATCAAATGGGACATAAATTGTCTCTGGATCCATGCCATCCAATGCTAATAAACACTCCCTTCCCCTACAAATGACCAGAACTACCATATCAACCCTGGTGGTAACAGTCTTAGCAAATTTATGCTGTAGAAATACCCATTCTAAGATTACCAAGGGGTCAGGGTCCCCCTTGACCCACTGTGCTAACAGTCCATAGGGTTGAAAAGGGGAGTTAATAACAAAGAGACTGATAGGATGATCAGGTCTTCTTTGATGTGCTGTCTGCCGAGTCATTTTTGTGATGGCAGTGTTTAGTGCAGCTGTGGCTGCGGGTGTCAGATGTCGCGGTGACAATAAGTCCGGATCCCCCTCGAGTAATTTGAAGAGGGGATGAAGGTCTTCTGTAGAGACCCCTATCAGGGGTCGCATCCAATTTATGGTCCCTAATAGCTTTTGCAGGTCATTCAAAGTGTTGACTCTGGCACCTAAGGCTAAAGTCTGTGGCCGGATTCAAGTTTGCGAAATCCTCCAGCCCAGATATTGCCAAGGTGGCGTTTTTTGGACTTTGTCCTGCGCAACTTGCAGTCCTGCCTGAGTCACCGCTGCTATGATAACCGACACAACTTCAGTCACCGTCACCTCTTTTGGTGCAGCTACCAAGATATCGTCCATATAATGATATATACAAACATCAGGAAATCTTCGGCGTACAGGGGATAAAACGCCAGCAACAAATTGTTGACAGATGGTTGGGCTGTTCTTCATTCCCTGGGGCAGTACAGTCCAATGATATTGGCAACGGGGTTCTCTGGCGTTGATAGAGAGGACAGAGAATGCAAAACGTGGTGCATCCTCAGGACACAATGGGATGTTAAAAAAACAGTCCTGTAAGTCTATTACTGTAAGTGGCCACGATTGCGGGAGCATAGTTGGAGATGGTAGCCCTAGTTGCAATGGCCCTGTGTCTTCAATGACCACATTAATCTTTCTGAGATCGTGTAACAGTCTCCACTTCCCAGATCGCTTTTTAATTACAAAAATGGGGGAATTCCAGGGGCCTGTAGTGGGCACTGTGTCCAGCTGCAAGCTGTTCTTCAACAAGGGCATTCATCTGCAGCAGTTTTTCCTGGGAAAGGGGCCACTGATCCACCCACACCGGTTCATCTGTTTTCCATACCAAACATGGGATCTGCTGCAAGGCAGTGGCTCCTAAGAAAAATCCATACCGAGGGAAAGTCCCCACTGCCCCATGCAGTCTCTTTCCCACAGAGCAATAGGGCTGTGCAAAACGTAAGGTTGGACTGAAGCAGTCCTGCTCTCCAGTCTGATAATTGTAACAATTGCCACACTTTGCTTCAGTAGTGTGTGCCCCCCTATACCTGTTAGTGCCGCGTGGGGATTCATAAGCAGTCATTGGGGTGGCCAGAGTGTTACAGGAATGACAGTAACATCAGCACCACTATCAAGGATGCCTGTCACCTTAAGCCCTTGTTCCTCTTGTCGCAGCACACGAGTCAGATTCGGTCTACCCTGTGAGACCTTCTAAGATCAGTAAACTTTGGGCGCGCTGGCTGACCCGAAACCACCATCGCCTCGTGAGACCTTAGTTCGCAGGAGCAGATTAGGCTGAAAGTAGATCAGTTGCGCTATGCGATTTCCCGCAGGGACAGTGCAAGGGGGGGTTGGTGTCCACAGCATTATCTTAATTTCCCCTGTGTAGTCTGCATTGATAATACCAGGCAAAACAAAGAGTCCCATCCGAGTAACAGAAGACTGATCGATCAGAAGCGCTGCCATGCCATTCCCCAGAGGTCCGTAGACTCCAGTGGGGGTCAAGGCAACAGCAGTGTCATTCAGGATTGTGTCTGAGGAGGTGGCCAAGTCCACCCTGGCACTACCACTGGTTCTGGCATATAGGCTGCTGCAGCCATCTGAGGAGAATTTACTGTCATTGCGCACCCCCCTGCCACACTCCTCTGGGAGTATCCCGCCGGGGGAAGGGGCCAATTATCCTTATCGAATTTCGACCGAGAATTGTGGGCTCTGTGATTGCCCTTTCGACACCTGGGGCAAAGTTTCTGTGGCCTGTTGCCTTCTGCCCTCTTCCACAGGCAATTTATACAGATGTGTCCATACTGATTGCAGCCATAACATAGGCGCTGTTGATTAAGGGACACAGCAGCAAATGCCTGGACTGCTAACGAAACCTGATGTTGGTGCGTGCCAACATTCAAATATGCATTAATCATGTCTTCAGTAGTGGGATTCTTTAGGGAACGCAACACCTTTTAGTAGTTGGCATTTGCATTTTCAATTGCTAGCTGTTGAAATATGAGAGCTCTCGCCTGCTCATTATCGACCTGTTTTTCCAGCGAGTTCTTAAGCCTGTTCGGAAATGTCATATATGGTTCTTGGGGCTGTTGCTTAACACTGACAAAAGATTGCCTTTGCTTACCTGCCTCTGGCACAGCTCAGAGGGCATGCATTGCCAGATGCTTAACTTGCTGTAATCCCTCCGCAGCAATTAGCACCTGTTGAACTGGGGTGGAGAAATCCCCCTCCTCCATCAAGGCATTCACATCTACAGCCTGAAGCGGGTTTCTCTGCGGCAGCAACAGGTTTTCAGTTGCCTGAGTCTGCGCCAACCCCCTCAGTTTAGATTTCCACACAGTATACTGCATATCAGTCATGATAAGATGACACATCATTTTAAAATCATGCGGTATGAGAACAGAGCTATTGCAGATGGATTGAATCAAATTAACAGTATACGGGGCGCCGATGCCGTGATCTGTGACTGTGCCATAAATCTCGCAGGACACTATACGACAAAGCCTCCCACTGTGGTTCTTGGTCAGGCCACAATGATGGGAAAAGCCCTCAACATATCCATGTCTCCAGCTTTCCTAGCCTCCCTCCAAATGAGCGCCCACGTATCGTGTGGATCAGGGGGGAACAGATCCAGCTCTTCTTCAGGGTTTATTGGGCCAGGATCAAAAGGATCATCGGGACACTCAGGAGGGGAGGCGGTGAGGACCCCCCTGTGGTGGTGGCAATGAGGGAGCTGATGGCACAGCGGGTGAGTCCGATGAGGAGCCTGCAGCTCCTTCATCCTCAGGTGGACTAGGGGCAGCTGACAATGAGCCCACATGACTTTTTAAAGCTTCAAAAATTTTTCTCCAGGTTTCAAGCAACCCGGATGCCACCTTATCACCTTTAGTGGATGTGTGCCACAATTTCACCCCAATCCCCTCCCAAGTCTCTGGGTCATAGATTGTCTGATCGGTGATGGAGGGATCCTTCCTGGTGGCCCATACAAGCATTTGCTGTAAATCAGGGGAGGATACCGATGCCCCCCATCATTTAAGGATAGATTGAAAAGTAACTAGGACATTTTTCTGTTCCGAGGTCATTTTATTCCCCATGGTGCGCAACCACTTACCTTTGTCTAGCAAGAAGCAATCGGAGCAGTTAGGGGCGATGAAACCTCAGGCAGCCATGTTTCTCTCAATGCTCCCCCATACAGGCTTCTATGTCAAGCCTTGCATTTCTCTCAACGCTCTCTCCGTGGCTTCCCTAAGCCTCGCGTTTCTCTCAACGTGCTCTCCATGGCCTCCCTCGCGTTTCTCTCAACACGCTCTCTGACCAGTCTGCTTTTCGTGTCCCTGTTCAGGCGCCAATTGTTGCAGGCTAGCAACACGACACAGGGTTCTCTTGTGAAAGATTCCACTTTATTTTCCCAAGCAAGGTTTTTATATTCAAAGACATGCATTCAGTACATTTCCACTAACAAATTCATTGGCTAAAAAACAAGCAGGTTTCATAATAAATCTTCATAACAACAGAGAGCTTATTTTATGCTTAGCTGCAAAACATCCCATTTATTCTGTCCCTCTTTCTCTTTACCTGAGGCTCATTATCAGCAAGTCAGCATTCGAAGAGTTCGAGCCAGCCTCTCCATCCCCCACAGAATGGCATAGCTAGGTTAGAGGGACAGGGTGTTAGCAGGGGACTTCAACCTGCTGCACACTTGAAATCTTATGATGATGAGCCAGAGACCACTGAGGCAATAGGAGAAGGCAACAGGAAAACTTAAGGGAAATAATTCAAAATAATTAAGGAGTTATCCTCCAAGGTGACAAGGCCAGCTGCCCAGCTAAAGTAACTCTACATCAAAGCACAAAGCTTGGGAAACAAACAGAAGGAGTTGGAAACCATCATGCTACTAGAAAATCATGATATAGTTGCCGTCACTGAAACCTGGTGGGATGATTCCCACAAGTGGAATGTGGATATCAATGGCTGAGCTGTTCAGAAGGGACAGGTGAGGAAGGAATGAAGTAGGTGCTGTCCTCTACATGAAGAAAGGAATAGAGTGTGAAGAGCTCTCCCTGAAGAATGGCTACAAGCAAGTGAAAAGCCTATGTGTGAGAGTTAGAGTCCAAGGCAACAAAGGGAGTCTTGTGGTTGGTGTCTACTACAGGCTTCCTGATCAAGCAGAGCCTTCTTCCTCCAGCTACAGGAGAGGATATGATTGCAGGCACTTGTCCTGCTGGGGGACTTCAACCACCCTGAAATCTGCTGGAAAATTAGCACAGCTAGACATAGGCAATCCAGGAGGCTCCTGGAAGGCATTGAGAATAACTACTTGAGCCAAGTAATAGACAGCCCCACCAGAGGGATGCAGTGCTGGACCTGTTTCTCACTAATACAAGCAAACTGATTGGTGACATTGAGATTGGAGGCTGCCTAGGCTGTATCATAGAATGGCCTGGGTTGAAAAAGACCTCAAAGATAATCTAGTTTCAACCCCCCTACCGTAGACAGGGTTGCCAACCACTAGACCAGGCTGCCCAGAGCCACATCCAGCCTTGCCTTGAATGCCTCCAGGGATGGGGCATCCACAACCTCTCTGGGCAACCTGCTCCAATGCATCACCACCCTCTGAATGAAAAACTTATTCCCAATATCTAACCTAAATTTCCCCTGTCTCAGTTTAAAACCATTCCCCTTGTCCTAATACTATCCACCCATATAAACAGTGTCGACGGTTTACGGGCTGGTTCGGCCCGGTTCCGTGACTAACAGGGCGGAGACATTTTGCAAAATCTGCGCCTCCAGAAAAGAGAAACAGGGGACCCCAAAATAATTAAAAACAGTGGTAACGATCTGAGGAGAAACAAACTAATTTACTAAATATGGTATCGGAATGCAAGGTAACACACTATAATACAATATAATTAGAATTGAAGCTAACAAATCAAATATAATGAGAGAGAGAGAGATTGTCCAAAAGCTGGGTAGGCCTCACCATAATGCTGAGGTGAGATGCGCAGTCCAGTCGAGCAGCAGGGAGAGAGACTGACGAAGAAGAGCCCGGTCAGATGACCTACCAAGGCCTTATATCTGTTCCCCCCAAGCAGAAACGATAACAGCACAACAAACAGTCTTCTGGGGAACATAGTTCTTCTCTTCTGGGACAAGTACCTGGAACACTTTAACTCCCAGTGCACTACACAATGTTATGATGTGGAATACTAATAACCAAAAATCATAAAACCATGACAAAACAGATATTCAGCCACCAGATAACAAGCTCCCTTCAAGTACAGAAAAACAAAATAAGATCTCCCTGGAGCCTTATATGGGAACTGTTGAGTCACAGCCTGAACCACTGATTGAGCACCTGGGGAAAAGACCTGGTCAGCCCTGAGAGCACAGGTGAAGGCAATTCACCTGTGTGACCTGAAGGGGTGGAGCCTTGCTCCACCTCTCTTAGACCCCATTTAAGGGCTGACTAGCACTAGAGAAGGTTCTCTTTCTGGAGTTCCTTCCTTTTTGGTGGAGTTTTTTCTTGTAGACCTGGAATTATCTGATGTGAGTGAGCAATATTCTTCCTTTCTTTGGTAGCACCTTTCTATTGTGCTGATCCTTCTGTCCAAGATCTCAGTACAAGGAGAAGTTATGGAGCAAATCATCTTGGATGAGATCACACAGCACGTGTGTGGCATCTGGGAGATCAGGCTTAGCCAGCACAGGTACTTGAAAGGCAGGTTGTGCTTGACCAACCTCAACTCCTTCTACGACTGGGTGATCAGACTGGTAGATGAGGGAAAAGGCTGTTAATGGTAGTCTACCTAGACTTTAGCAAAGCCTTTGACACAGTCTCCCACGGTATTTTCCCAGGGAAACTGGCTGCTTGTGGCCTGGACAGGTATACCCTTCTTTGGATAAGGAATTGGCTAAGGGGCTGTGCCCAACAGGTAGTAGTTAATGTAATTAAGTCCAGCTGGAGATCCATTTCAAGTGGTGTCCCCCAGGGGTTGGTACTGGGGCCCATCTTTTCTAATATCTTTATTGATGACCTAGATGAAGGGATTGAGCGCACCATCGGTAAGTTTGCAGATGACACCAAGTTGAGAGGTAGTGTTGATCTGCCTGAGGGTAGGGAGGCCCTTCAGAGGGATCTTGATAAACTGGATAGCTGGGCTGAGTTGAATGGGATGAGGTTTAACAAGGCCAAGTGCTGGGTCCTGCACTTTGGCTACTGTAGTGAAATTCCAAGGTCACAGCCTGAACCAATGGGTGAGCTATGTGAGACTGTGAGTGCCTGGAGCGGGCGGGGGGGTTTAGAGCCCCCCTTCTGACTCTGCAATACTTCCTGTGCAATCTGAGTCTGTGTGGGTCCCCCTTTTCCCCCGCCCTTCTCCTCCTGCGGTGGGACAGTACAAACGGGAGAGGGTCACATTCCTTAGCTCGTCCTTTTCTCCGGACTGTTGCCAGGAGGGGTGAGTTAATTCCTCTTTTCTATCTTTCCCTATAACACCTATTTCTCAAATAAAGGCTGTCATTACCTTCATTTGTACTACAGCCACAATAACCCTATGCAGTGCTATAGGCTTGGGGATGAGTGGCTGGATGACTGTGAAGAGGAAAGGGACCTGGGGGTGTTGGTTGATGCTTGGCTGAACGTGAGTCAACAGTGTGCCCAGGTGGCCAAGAGGGCCAACAGCATCCTGGCTTGCATTAGAAATAGTGTGGCCAGCAGGAGCAGGGAGGTAATCATCCCCCTGTACTCAGCACTGGTGAGGCCGCACTTGGAGTATTGTGTTCAGTTTGGGGCCCCTCACTACAAGAAAGACATTGAGGCCCTGGAATGTGTCCAGGGAAGGGCAATGAAACTGGTGAGGGGTCTGGAGCACAAGTCTTATGAGAAGCGGCTGAGGGAGCTGGGATTGTTTAGTCTGGAGAAGAGGAGGCTCAGAGGAGACCTTATTGCACTCTACAACTTCCTGAAGGGAGGTTGTGATGAGGAGGAGTTTGGTCTCTTCTCCCAGGCAACAAACAGGACCTGAGGAAATGGCAACAAGTTGTGCCAGAGAAGATTTAGATTAGACATAAGGAAAAACTTTTTCTCTCAGGGAGTGGTCAGGTGCTGGAATGACCTGCCCAGGGAGGTGGTGGAGTCACTGTCCCTGGCAGTGTTCAAGAGGCATCTGGATGAGGAGCTATGAGATATGGTTTAGTAGCTTGTGGTAGCAACGGTAATGGAGAATGGTTGGACTAGATGATCTTGCAGGTCGTTTCCAACCTTGCGATTCTATGATTCTGTTGTCACACCTTTGTCGTAATGCCTTTCCCATTCTATTGATCTGTCCAATTGCTATATTTGGTGAGCCAGGCTGGTACTTACTTATGATGGATTACGTTAAAAAAACTATGCGTTGGATGGTCACTGGAACCCCAAATACAGCAAAAGAGGAAATCCCGGGGGAAACTCCGGGATTCCCAGGTTCCCCATGTTTAAGTGCTGCTCGGATGTCACGGGGTTATCCGGACCAATCATTATTTTGGGGTCCCCTGTTTCCCTTTTCCGGAGGCGCGGATTTTGCAAAATCCCTCAGCCCCACTAGTCATGGAACCGGGCCGAACCAGCCCGTAAACCATCGACAAAGAGGCTGGTGCATGATAGGGGATATGATAAATCCACTCAATGCCATGATCTTTGGCCCAAGTATTTACAAAAGAATTTTTGAAATGAGCCCCATTATCTGACTCAATTCTTTCTGGAGAGCCATGTCGCCACAGGACTTGTTTCTCCAGACTCAATATGGTGTTTTGGGCAGTAGCATGGGGTACTGCGTATGTTTCAAGCCACCCAGTGGTTGCCTCTACCATAGTAAGCACATAACACTTACCATTGCGAGATCGTGGCAAGGTGATGTAATCAACCTGCCACGCCTCCCCATATTTATACTTTTGCCATCGCCCTTCCCCCCAAAGAGGTTTCATCCTCTTGGCTTGTTTAATTGCGGTGCACGTGTCAAAGTCATGAATAACCTGTGCAATAGCGTCCATATTTAAGTCCACCCTTCGGTCACTAGCCCATTTGTATGTTGCATCTCTTCCTTGATGGCCCGAAGTCTCATGGGCCCATCGAGCTAGAAACAATTCACTCTTGTTTTGCCAGTCCAAGTCTATTTGAGCTACCTTAATTTTGGCTATTCAATCTACCTGATGGTTGTTTTGTTGCTCCTCAGTAGCTCGACTCTTGGGCACATGAGCATCCACATGACGCACCTTTACAACCATGTTCTTTATTCGGGCAGCAATGTCTTTCCACAGTTCAGCAGCCCAAATGGGTTTACCCCTTCTTTGCCAGTTATTTTGTTCCCACTGCTGTAACCACCCCCATAAGGCATTTGCCACCATCCATGAGTCAGTGTAAAGATAAAGCATTGGCCATCTCTCCCGTTCAGCAACATCTATGGCCAATTGGACAGCCTTTACCTCTGCAAATTGGCTTGATTCTCCTTTCCCTTCCGTGGCCTCTGCAACTTTTGGTGTGGGGCTCCACACAGCAGCTTTCCATCTGCGATGCTTCCCCACAATACGACATGATCCGTCTGTGAACAGGACATATTTCTTTTCATTTTCTGGTCGTTCATTATATGCTGGGGCTTCTCTAGCACGCGATACCTCTTCTTCTGGTGATGTTCCAAACTTTTTACTTTCAGGCCTGTCCATGATCACCTCTAAGATTCCTGGACAGCTGTGGTTCCCCATCCAAGCCCGTTGCATAATCAACGCAATCCACTTGCTCCAAGTGGCATCAGTAGCATGATGGGTAGACGGAACCTTTCCCTTGAGCATCCAGTTCAGTACTGGCAGTCCAGGTGCTAGAAGGAGCTGCGTTTCAGTACCGATTACTTTGGAAGCAGCTCGAACCCCCTCATATGTGGCTAGGATCTCCTATTCAGTTGGAGTGTAGCGCTCTTCCAACCCCCTATACGCTCGATTCCAGAATCCCGGGGGTCGGCCCCGGGTCTCTCCTGAGGCTCTTTGCCACAAACTCCAAGTGGGACCTTTCTCTCCAGCAGCAGTGTAGAGGATGTTCTTTACATCCTTTCCCATCCATACTGGCCCTAAGGCCATGGCTCGGGCTATCTCCTGCTTAATTTGCTCAAAAGCCTGCTGCTGCTCAGGGCCCCATGTAAAATCATTCTTCTTCCGGGTTACCTGGTAAAGGGGGCCTACAATGCGGGTACAGTTTGGAACATGCATTCTCCAAAAGCCCACTATTCCCAGAAAAGACTGTTTCTCTCCCTTGCGAGTGGGTGGAGACATAGCAGTGATTTTGTTGATTACATCTGTCAGGATGTGACGACGGCCATCTTGCCTTTTTATACCTAGGAATTGAATTTCCTGGGCAGGTCCTTTCACTTTGCTTGGCTTAATAGCAAAACCAGCTCGCAGAAGAATTTGGTTTATTCGCTCTCCTTTCGTGAAACCTTCTTCTCTTGTATCGCCCCACACAATGATATCATCGATGTACTGTTAGTGCTGAAGAGCACCACCCTGTTCCAATACAGTTTGGATCAACCCATGGCAAATGGTTGGGCTGTGTTTCCACCCCTGGGGCAAACGGTTCCAAGTATACTGAACGCCCCTCCAGGTGAAAGCAAACTGTGGCCTACATTCCCTGGCCAAAGGAATGGAAAAGAAGGCGTTAGCAATGTCATTAGTGGCATACCACTTGGCTGCTTTTAACTCCAGTTCATACTGGAGTTCTAACATGTCCGGTACAGCAGCACTCAGTGGGGGTGTGACTTCATTCAGGCCACTGTAGTCTACCGTCAGCCTCCATTCTCCACTGGCTTTACGCACTGGCCATATGGGACTGTTAAAAGGTGAGTGAGTTTTGCTTATTACTCCCTGGCTCTCTAGCTGATGAATTAGCTTGTGAATGGGGAGCAAGGAATCCCTATTCATGCGGTACTGTCGTCTATGCACCGTTTTTGTGGCAATTGGTACCTGCTACTCTTTTACCCGTAGCAACCCCACAACAGATGGATCTTCTGACAGGCCAGGCAGAACAGAGAGCTGCTTAACATTGTCTGTGTCCACAGCAGCTATTCCAAAGGCCCATTGATACCCCTTAGGATCCTTGAAATTCCCCCTTCTGAGGTAATCAATACCAAGTATGCATGGAGCCCCTGGGCCAGTCACAATAGGATGTTTTTTCCAGTCTTTACCAGTGAGGCTTATCTCAGCCTCCAACACAGTCAATTCTTGAGAGCCCCCTGTCACTCCAGAAATATGGATTGATTCTGTCCCTTCATAACTAGAGGGCATTAGAGTGCACTGTGCCCCGATATCCACCAGTGCCTTATATTTCTGTGGTTCTGATGTGCCAGGCCATCGAATCCACACAGTCCAATAGACTCTATTATCCCTTTCCCCCCCTGACTGAGGGCAGGGCCCCTCTATTCATTACCTGTGGTAACTGGAGCAACTGGACTGGAGATTAATTTTTGTAATTCTCTCACCCGTGCCTGTAGCACAGGAGTAGCTTGGTCATGCCACTTCCTCATGTCTTCTCCATGGTCATGTAGGTAACGCCACAAGGCAATACGCAGTGTAGTATTCGTTGCTTGAATCGGGAAGCATTTGCTTTTAATAGCTGAGATTTTTGTTGATACACGTGAGAAGGTGGATTCATCATCTTTAATTAGTTGGATTTTCATTAGTTTGATCAGCTCCTTCATTAGGCTCCTTGGATTATCCTGATCTTCATCAGGCGTTTCTGATACTACTACGAGTTTGTCGCGATTAATCAATAGAGACACTTGCTCTTGCATTTTATTCAGTTGGTCTGTTACTTGTGAGGTGGTGGAAATGAAAGCGTGAGTTGGAGGTAGCAGTTGTTCATAGGTTTGTAGTGTAAGAATCAATTCGAAAACTAAGGGTCTTCTGTGTTGCTCCTCGTATCTGTGAAACGTTGATGCTAGTGTAGCGGTGTATTTTACTGGTGCTGTTATTGTGAGTTGCTGCCATATTTCAGGCATCGTCCTCACTCTCTCCCAATCATGGTCTTGGCTTGGATTGTTAGGAACAAAATTAGGGTTATACAACATTTCCACCACGGCTATTTCCCTCAAATACTGGATACCTTTTTCGACTGTATCCCACTGTATTATCACAGGCTTCAAACTGTCTTTGTAGGGATACCTTTCCTTCATGGCTATTAGCAGTCGTTCCCAGAGGGTGGTAGCCCCATCCCAGCATCTTCTAATCCCTCTGTCGATAGCTGCGTCTCTGGCGATACCTCCTAGTTGGCGAGCTTCATTACCATCTAGAGACAAGCTACTGGCCCCGCTGTCCCAACAGCGAAGCAACCAGGAAACAAGAGTTTCTTTCGATTGCCGTGTAAACTCCTTTCTTGAGCCTTGGATTTCAGTCAACTTCAGAGGTCGACGAGCAGTAATAGAGACCACCTCTTCATCACTCTCTTCTTCATGTCTCTTAGTTTTTTCTTTTGCCTTTCTCGATACCTGTTGTTCTGAGGAGGGCCCCTCGCCTGGATCTTCCTCTTCCCCTTCTAGAAGATAAAGATCCTCCTCTTCTTTTTTCCGTTCTAGACGTGAGGACACTCGTTTCCATTTCTTGTCTTCCGCAGGGGCAACTGACATTGCTACTGGTGTTTCCTGTGATTGATTTGATTTGTCTTGGAGATTTCCCCCTTTGGCTAAAACCTCAGCTCGGAAACTCTCTCTCTCCAGAATAGGGCGCGGTAAGCACAAGCCAAGCCCCAAATAAGTTGTACCTCCTTAGATTTTTGTAAGCTACACCGTCCCTGACTCAAATACTGACTTAGTTTCTCGGGATCCCACAGGTGTTCAAGAGTGAAATCCCATGACATTGCGGGTCCCCACGCTTCTAAGATTTTTCCTAAACCTCTCCATATTCCCTGCC
>JACDJE010001002.1:14193-34304 GCA_016647715.1 Pavo muticus | reverse complement strand
CCCCCCCCCGGGGGAAGATCCCATGACCTCCATGATGTACAGGGACAGGTACCCGGAACTGGGCATTAACACTTTAACTCCCAGTGTACTACATGATGTTATGATGTGGAATACTGAAAACCAAAAAATCACACAACCATGATATCGGATTACTGAAGAATGGGGACCTATAAGGAACAATGGTCCCATTATTAAATCCCCTTTAAAAATGGCCGACTTCCTGAATAAATTAGGACAAAACTTTTTGACAACCAAGAAAAGAATAGTAGCAGCATCAGCTGTGGCATGGCCGCTGCTTCTCACTATTAATGCATATCATTCATCGGAAGAAGACAAAAGATGAAAACGAGCTTTTGAAATCTTGTATCAGACAACTGGAAAATAAAATGACATATTTGACAGGGCAAACTGCCCCACCTTTAGATGGAATTTCCCCTTTGAAATTAAGACCCATATTACTAGAAGGGGAAAAGACTTAGATAAGCAGGATCCTTGGATCCTAGTTGAACCCAAGAACAAAAAGAAGGCCAAGCAAACTAAAAGCCAACTAGAGGATCTGGGAACCTCAGATCCTCTAGAAATAAGGCCAGTAATAACTCAGAAGACAAAAATAATCCAAGACAGACCAGCAGGGTTGGCACCTGAAGAGTGGCCCCCTGTGCGTACCACATTACATATAACAGCGTGCCTGTACATAGCTGCTGAGCTCATGGATCTGTTACTACTACTTAAGCAAAGACCATGAGAGAGCATACCAACTTGGTATCTCTTTCTGGAGATCCCTCTTGGTGAAGCGTTTCCTTGTGAACCTAGAATCTTCTGATATGAGTGAGCAATCTTCTTCCCTTCGTTGGTAGCACCTCTCTATTGTGCCGGTCCTTCGTTATAACGCCTTTCCCATTGTATTCATCTGTCCAATTGCTACAAGTCGTCTTTTCCCCGGGCTAAACAAACCCTGTTCACTCAACCTTTCCGCATAGGAGAGGTGCTCCAGCCTTCTGATCATCTTAGTGGCCCTTCTCTAGACCCGTTCCAAGAGCTCTGTGTCTGTCTTGTGCTGGGGGCCCCAGGCCTGGATGCAGCATTCCTAATGGGGCCTCAGAAGAACTGAGTAGAGGGGGACAGTCACCTCCCTCTCCCTGCTGGCCACCCCTTTTGTTAATGCAGCCCAGGGTAGAGTTGGCCTTCCGAGCTGCAAGTGCACACTGCTGGCTCATGTCCAGCTTCTTGTCCACCAGGACCCCCAAGTCCTTCTCTGCAGGACAGCTCTCAAGGAGTTCTTCTCCCAGTCTGTATAAATACCTGGGATTGCCTCGGCCCAAGTGCAGCACCTTGCACTTGGCCTTGTTGAACATCATTACATTCTCATGGGCCCACTTCTCTCTGGATGGCTTCCCTTCCCTCCAGTGTATTGACTGCACCACTCAGTTTGGTATTCTCTGCAAACTTGCTGAGGGTGCACTCGATTCCATTGTCTGTGTCATTGATAAATATGTTGAAGAGCACCAGTCCCAAGACCGACGCTTGGGGGACACCACTTGTGACTGGCCTCTACCCAGACATAGAACTGTTGATCACGACACTTTGGCTGCATACAGTGTCATGGTTTTATGATTTTTGGTTATCAGTATTCTACATCATAACATCATGTAGTGCACTGGGAGTTAAAGTGTTCTGGGTAGCTGTCCCAGAAGAGAAGAAGAACTACGTTCCCCAGAAGCCTGTTCGCTGTATTGTTATCATTTCTGCTCAGGGGGAACAGATATAAGGCCTTGATAGGTCATCTGACCGGGCTCTTCTTCGTCAGACTCTCTCCCTGCTGCTCGACCGGGCTGCGCATCTCACCTCAGCATTATGGTGAGGCCTACCCAGCTTTGGGACAATCTCTCTCTCTCATTATATTTGATTTATTAGCTTCAATTCTAATTATATTGTATTATAGTGTGTTATCTTGCATTCCGATACCATATTTAGTAAATTAGTTTGTTTCTCCTCAGATCGTTGCCACTTTATTTTTAATTATTTTGGGGTCTCCTGTTTCCCTTTTCCAGAGGCGTGGATTTTGCGAAATCCCTCCGCCCCACTAGTCATGGAACCGGGCCAAACCAGCCCGTAAACCGTCGACATTCTTGGTGGAGAATGCGGGCAAAAGCTGCTTTTTAGCTTTTAGAACAAATCTCTCTCTGCTCTCTGAGAGCTTCATTGGGAAAGTTTATCTTTTTCACAGGTGTTCACTGAAAACTTGACCTTGAAAGTCCAGGTGGACTGCCAATATTCTGGGATATTTGTAAACTTCTATAAAGAGAGGAAAAGAAAATGATTCCTCTTTCTCTTTTATACCTGGTTGCAGAGGGAGCTGCTAATTTTACAGAACTTGTGATTTTTAAGCAGGCTCCCAGTCTCTCCTTTGAATCCTTTATGCAGTTTTTGAATGCTCATCTGATCACGTTGTTAATCTCCCTGAATGTACTACTCATCATTTCACTCAGTATTTGTATTTATCATATTTTGAAGAAGCCTTCTCCACAACCAGCGAATACTGAGTGGCAGGGAGTGTGGAGAGGCTTGGGAGAGACTTCAGAGAGATGGACATCTTCGGTGTCATGGAACTTTACTCCTGAACACCTGGAAGACCCTGAGAGCCTAAACAGATATTTGAGACAGGAGTGTTGTGGCTCAGGCAGATCTGAGGAGGCACAAATGATTTGGGGCCTGGCTAATGCTTATCGGGCCTTATTCAATACTATCCCAGAGAGGGAGAGAGTTTCTGAAATTGAGAGAGAGAGTCTCCAAGCTGAAAGAGAGTGTCTCAGAGCTGATAGGGAGAATCTCCAGTTCCAGAGAGATAGTCTTCTTTGCTGAGAAACAGAATCTCCAGGCTGAAAGAGTTTCCAGGAGAGTCTCCGAGCTGAAAGGGAGAGTCTCAGGGAGACAGTACAAAATGAGCGAGAGAGTCTCCTAGTCGAGAGAAAAGACCTCCAATCCGAGCGGGACTCCCTCCGATCCGAGAGAGATGCCCTCCGAATCGAGAGAGACTCCCTGCAATCCAAACTCGACAGTCTCCAATCTCAACGGGACACCATCCAGTCCAAGCAAGATGCCCTTCGGTCCGAGAGGGACATCCTCAAATCCGAACGGGACGAACTCCAAACTGAGCGAGATGCCCTCCAGCACGCAAAATTCAGTCTCCAAACTGAACTAAACAGAATTCAGTCTCATCAAGCCATGCTCGAATCTGAACTAAATATCCTCATAATTGAACGAGACGAACTCCGAGCCAAGCTGGAGAGTGAGAGCATCGGCACTGACCAACCTGATCAACCACAGGAGGCACCAGAAACGATGTCAGTTGCCCCTGTAAGAGGACGGAAAACGAAACGAATCTCGACTCAGAACAGAAGAAAGAGGAGGAGGGGAAAGTAGAGGAAGCAGTCACTGTAGGAGGTGAGCAAGACATCGTTACCATTGTTGATCGATCTCTGAAAATGAATGAAATTCGATGTCTGAGAAAAGACTTTTCACGCCACCCAAATGAGCCTATTGTCACCTGGTTACTTCAATGTTGGGACAATGGTGCCAACAGTGTGTGGATAGATAGTAGAGAAGCTCGCCAACTGGGTGGCATTGCTAGGGACTCAGCCATTGACAGAGGTATCAGTACATGCCAGAATGTGTCCTTCACCCTCTGGAAGCAGATGTTGTTAGCCGTAAAAGAAAGATACCCCTTCAAAGACGATCTGATGCCTGAGAAAAATAAATGGACTGATATGGAAAAAGGCATCAGTTATTTGAGAGAATACGCTGTGGTGGAAACGTTACATAGCCCCGATTTCATTCCTGATGAACCAGACCAAGAGCATGATCCTGAGAGAGTCAGGTGTACACGAAATATGTGGCATACATTCACAAAGACTGCACCAGAAAGGTATGCCAGTACATTAGCAGCAATGTATGGCAGAGAGGAAAGAAGACCCCTTATAAATGAACTGATTAATAAACATCAAGACTTTGAGTTACATTTAACCCCTCTATGAGCTTGTGTTTCAGCCATCAAAAGAAGACGTCCTCCTGCTCAAGCAAGTGACAACAGTAAGACTATGTCACGTATGGCCTTGTGACGTTACCTACGTGACCATGGAGAAGATATGAAGAAGTGGCATAAAAAACCCACTCCTGCGCTTCAAGCACGGGTAAAAGAATTACAAAACAGATCAACCACCAAGGTGAACTTCTCCAAAAACATGATTGCTCCAGTTGCTGCGGACAACCGAGGTAACAAATAGAGGGGCCCTGCCCCCAGCCAGGGGAGGGAAAGGGATAACAGAGTGTATTGGACTGTGTGGATTAGATGGCCTGGCACATCAGAACCACAGAAATATAAGGCCCTGGTGGACACTGGTGCACAGTGCACTCTAATGCTCTCAAGTCACCAAGGGACAGAAACAATTTATATTCATGGGGTGACTGGGGGTTCCCAAGAGTTGACTATGTTGGAGGCCGAAATAAGGCTCACTGGTAAAGACTGGCAAAAGCACCCTATTGTGACTGGCCCAGGGGCTCCATGCATACTTGGTATTGATTACCTCAGAAGGGGATATTTTAAGGATCCCAAGGGATATCGATGGGCCTTTGGAATAGCTGCTGTAGACACAGAAGGTGTTAAGCACTGTCTGTTTTGCCTGGCCTATCAGAAGATCCGTCTGTTGTGGGGTTGCTACGAGTGAAAAAGCAACAGGTACCAATTGCCACAAAAACGGTGTGCAGACGGCAGTACCGCACCAATAGGGATTCCTTGCTCCCCATTCATAAGTTGATTCGTCAACTAGGGAGCCAGGGAGTGGTCAGCAAAACTCACGCACCTTTTAACAGTCCCATATGGCCAGTGCGTAAAGCCAGTGGAGAATGGAGGCTGACGGTAGACTACCGTGGCCTGAATGAAGTCACACCCCCACTGAGTGCTGCTGTACCGGACATGTTAGAACTCCAATATGAACTGGAGTCAAAAGCCGCCAAATGGTATGCCACTACTGACATTGCTAATGCCTTCTTTTCCATTCCTTTGGCCACAGAATGTAGGCTGCAGTTTGCTTTCACCTGGAGGGGCGTTCAGTATACTTGGAACCGTTTGCCCCAGGGGTGGAAACACAGCCCAAACATTTGCCATGGGTTGATCCAAGCTGCACTGGAACAGGGCGGTGCTCTTCAGCACTTACAGTACATTGATGACATTACTGTGTGAGGCAACACAGCAAGGGAAGCTTTTGAGAAAGGAGAGCAAATAATCCAGATCCTTCTGAGAGCTGGTTTTGCTATTAAGCGAAGCAAAGTGAAAGGACCTGCCCAGGAAATTCAGTTCCTCGGGATAAAGTGGCAAGATGAATGTCGTCACATCCTGACCGATGTGATCAACAAAATCACTGCCACGTCTCCGCCCACTAATAAGAAAGAGACACAAACTTTCTGGGCATAGTGGGCTTTTGGAAAATGCATGTTCCAAACTATAGCCTCATCATAAGCCCCCTTTATCAGGTAACGCGGAAGAAGACTGATTTTACACGGGGCCCTAAGCAGAAGCAGGCTTTTGAACAGATTAATCAGGAGATAGCCCATGCCATGGCCTTAGGGCCAGAACGTATGGGACAGGATGTAAAGAACATCCTCTACACTGCTGCTGGAGAGAAAGGTCCCACTTGGAGTCTGTGGCAAAGAGCCTCAGGAGAGACCCGAGGCCGACCCCTGGGATTCTGGAGTCGAGCGTATAGGGGGTCGGAAGAGCACTACACTCCAACTGAAAAGGAGATCTTAGCTGTGTATGAGGGGGTTCGAGCTGCTTCCGAAGTAATCGGTACTGAAACGCAGCTCCTTCTGGCACCCCAACTGCCAGTGCTGAACTAGATGTTCAAGGGAGAGGTCCCCTCCACTCATCATGCTACTGATGCCACTTGGAGCAAGTGGATTGTGTTGATTACACAATGAGCTCGGATGGGGAACCTCAGTCGTCCAGGAATCCTTGAGGTGATCATGGACTGGCCTGAAGGCAAAAAGTTTGGAACAGCACCAGCAGAAGAAGTATCACGTGCTAAAGAGGCCCCAGCCTACAATGAACGACCAGAAAATGAAAAGAAATTTGCCCTGTTCACAGACGGATCATGTCGTATTGTGGGGAAGCATCGCAGATGGAAAGCTGCTGTGTGGAGCCCCACACAACAAGTTGCAGAGGCCACCGAAGGAAAAGGAGAATCAAGCCAATTTGCAGAGGTAAAGGCTGTCCAGCTGGCCTTAGATGTTGCTGAACGGGTGAGGTGGCCAATGCTTTATCTTTTCACTGACTCATGGATGGTGGCAAATGCTTTATGGGGGTGTTTACAGCAGTGGGAACAAAATAACTGGCAAAGAAGGGGTAAACCCATTTGGGCTGCTGAACTGTGGAAAGACATTGCTGCCCGAATAAAGAACATGGTTGTAAAGGTGCGTCATGTAGATGCTCATGTGCCCAACAGTCGGGCTACTGAAGAACAACAAAACAACCATCAGGTAGATCGAGCTGCCAAAATTAAGGTGGCACAAATAGACTTGTACTGGCAACACAGGAGTGATTTGTTTCTAGCTCGATGGGCCCATGAAACTTCGGGCCATCAAGGAAGAGATGCAACATACAAATGGGCTAGAGACCGAGGGGTGGACTTAACTATGGACGCTATTGCACAAGTTATTCATGACTGTGACACATGCGCTGCAATTAAACAAGCCAAGAGGATGAAACCTCTTTGGGGGGAAGGGTGATGGCAAAAGTATAAATATGGGGAGGCATGGCAGGTTGATTATATCACCTTGCCACAATCTCGCAATGGTAAGCATTATGTGCTTACTATGGTAGAGGGAACTACTGGATGGCTTGAGACATACGCAGTACCCCATGCTACCGCCCGAAACACCGTATTGGGTCTGGAGGAACAAGTCCTATGGCGGCATGGCCCTCCAGAAAGAACTGAGTCAGATAATGGGACTCATTTCAAAAATTCTCTTGTAAATACTTGGGCCAAAGATCATGGCATTGAGTGGATTTATCATATCCCCTATCATGCACCAGCTTGTAGTAAAATTGAGCGATACAATGGGTTGTTGAAAACCATGTTGAAAGCAATGGGCGGCGGAACATTTAAGAATTGGGAGAAGCATTTGGCCAAAGCCACCTCGTTGGTCAACACTCAAGGATCTATCAATCGCGATGGTCCTGCCAGCTCCCTACATACTGTCAAGGGAGATAGGGTCCCTGTAGTACATGTAAAGAACATGTTGGGAAAAGCGGTCTGGGTCCTTCCATCCTCTGGAGAGGGCAAACCTCTTCGTGGAACTGTTTTTGCCCAGGGACCTGGGTCCACTTGGTGGGTGATGCAGAAAGATGGGGATGTTCAATGTGTTCCACAAAGGGAATTTGATGTTGGGAGAGTGCAGTCAGTAATTCCATGTGTATATATATATAGGTTTGTGTGTGCGTGTGTTTCATGCTTGTTAATTATGATTTGTTTGTATATATTAGGCATGGTGTAGTGATGTAGAATAAGGGGTGGAATGTCATGGTTTTATGATTTTTGGTTATCAGTATTCCACATCATAACATCATGTAGTGCACTGGGAGTTAAAGTGTTCTGGGTAGCTGTCCCAGAAGAGAACAACTACGTTCCCCAGAAGCCTGTTTGCTGTATTGTTATCATTTCTGCTCAGGGGGACCAGATATAAGGCCTTGATAGGTCATCTGACCGGGCTCTTCTTCGTCAGACTCTCTCCCTGCTACTCGACTGGACTGCGCATCTCACCTCAGCGTTATGGTGAGGCCTACCCAGCTTTTGGACAATCTCTCTCTCTCATTATATTTGATTTGTTAGCTTCAATTCTAATTATATTGTATTATAGTGTGTTTTCTTGTATTTCGATACCATATTTAGTAAATTAGTTTGTTTCTCCTCAGATCGTTGCCACTTTATTTTTAATTATTTTGGGGTCTCCTGTTTCCCTTTTCTGGAGGCGCGGATTTTGCGAAATCCCTCCGCCCCGCTAGTCACGGAACCGGGCCGAACCAGCCCGTAAACTGTCGACAATCCAGCCAACCAGTTCTTAATCCATTGAACCGTCCATCTTTCAAATCCATACCTCTCCAATTTAGGGAGAAGGATGTGGTGAGGGACCATGTCAAAGGCTTTGCAGAAGTCCAGGTAGATGACATCCATCGCCCTTCCCTTGTCCACCGATGCCGTCACTCCATCATAGAAGGCCACCAGATTGGTCAGGCAAGATCCGCCTTTGGTGAAGCCATGCTGGCTGTCTCGAATCACCTCTTCATCTTGTATGTGCTTTAACATTGCTTCTAGGAGGATCTGCTCCATGATTTTCCCAGGCACAGAGGTGAGGCTCACCGGCCTGTAGTTCCCCAGGTCTTCCTTTCTCCCTTTCTTAAAAATGGGAATAATGTTTCCCTTTTTCCTGTCACTGGGGACTTCACCAGACAGCCATGATTTTTCAAATATGATGGAGAGCAGCTTGGGAACCACATCAGCCATCTCTCTCAGAACCTTTGGATGCATGTCATCCAGCCCCATGGACTTATACATTCAGTTTCCCGAGGAGGTCTCTGACTTGTTCCTCTGTTCCAGTGGGATGCAATCTGCTCCTCTCACCCACACCTTGAGTTTCAGGGTCCTGGCAGACATGGGGAGCCTGGCCATTAGTGAAGATCAAGGCAAAGCACTTATTATTTTCTCCTGCTGGAGGATGGAGATCTCTTGTGCTCGCAGAAGGGTGTCCTTAAAGAGCTTCCAGCTCTGTTCTGTTCCTGAGCCGTTAAGGGCAGTTTCCCAGAAGATCCCATCCAGCAGTTCCTTGAGCAGCTGAAAGTTTGCTCTCCTGAAGTTCAGGCTGTAGTGAACATTCTGTGGTGGAGTTCACTATCCTGAGGGATATCAGACAGACAGAAAGTAAAATCAGGTTAGTAAGTTTTAGTAATGCTAACTTCCAGCTCTTCAGGGAGTTATCCAACAAAACCCCCTGGGAAATTGTCTTCAAGGACAAGGGAGCAGAGCTGACCTGCTGGTTAAAGTGGAGAGCAAGTAGAAAATGCACAGGCAGTGGAAGCAGGGACAGGTAATCTGGGAGAATGTCATGGTTTTATATTTTATATGATCGATATTCCAAATTATTACATCATGTAATATTGTATATTGTATTATATTGTATTATCTTGCATTCCGATATCATATTTAGTAAATTAACTTTCCTCCTCAGTTTGTTGCCACTGTCCTCTTTTTAGGCCCATCTCCTTACCCTTCCCCTTTTCCCTTTTTGGGCTGGTGGGCCTGTTGGCCTGCTGTTCCCCTGTCACAGACACAGATAAGTCTAGATAACTCTGTGACAGTTATTGGTGGAGAATGTGGGCAATCTGAACCGAATGTGAACCTTTTAACTTTAGCAGAAAAAAAAAAAAAAAAAAGAATTTCTTTAATTCAGAGAGTTGCAAAGTGCTATAGCTAGCTTTGACCTTCATAGATTAGATTGTATGCTGGGCGGTCTGCCAGACTCTGGACATTGTACTGAGTTGTTATGTTTTTTTTTTTCTTTTTTTTACCTTTTTAGCAACTGCCAGCTATGAATCTCTTCTTCATTTTAGGAGTGCTGTATAAAGGATTAAAGGCCATTATGTTTTTCGGAACTTATTGGTTTCTGATTAAGTTCATCATGTTCTGTTTTGGAGTTGTGTACATATATAACCAAGTAAGGGCACTGATGGAGACACCTGCCTGGTACTTATATGCAATGTTGTATGATTTGAATATTGACAATTACATCCCAGATGGAATAGCTAATTTTACAAACAGCACAATGTTCAAACCGTTTTCCAGGCTCTCTTCTTGGTTCCTTACGCATTTTTGGAATGCTGAGTTAGTGATCATGTTCATGTTATCAATCTTCCTGAATGTATTCTTCTCCATTCATGTTATGTGGCACAAGTCTTCTCCAAAAACAGAGAATGTTGACTGGCAGGGCATATGGAGAGGTTTAGGAAAAATCTTAGAAGCATGGGGACCTGCAGTGTCATGGGATTTCACTCTTGAACACCTGTGGGATCCTGAGAAACTAAGCAAGTATTTAAGTCGGGGATGGTGTGGCTTAGGTAGATCTGAGGAGGTACAACTTACTTGGGGCTTGGCTCATGCTTACTGAGCTCTGTATAATACTATTCTGGAGAGAGAGAGTATCCGAGCTGAGGTTCAAGCCAAAGGGGGAAGTCTCCAAGTCAAATCTGATCAGTCACAGGAGGCACCAGTATCGATGTCAGTTGCCCCTGCCGAGGGACAGAAATGGAAATGGGTGTCCTCGCGTCTAGAACGGAAAGAAGAAGAAGACGCGGAGGAGGTAAAGGAAGATCCAGGCGAGGGGCCCTCCCCAAAACCACTGTCATCGAGAAAAGCAACGGAGAAAACTGAGAGACATGGAGAGGAGAGTGAGGAGGAGGGAGTCACTGTTACCACTGTTTGTCGACCTCTGAAGATGACTGAAATCCAAGGCTCAAGAAAGGAGTTTACACGGCACCCGAACGAAACTATTGTCACCTGGTTGCTTCGCTGTTGGGACAATTGGGGCAAGTAGCGTTTCTCTAGATGGTTACAAAGCTCGTCAGCTAGGAGGCATTGCCAGATACTCAGCTATTGACAGAGGGATTAGTAGATGTTTGGACAGAGCCGCCACCCTCTGGGAACGAGTGTTAGCAGCCGTGAAGGAAAGGCATCCCTTCAAAGACAATCTGAAGTCTGAGACGAAAAAGTGGACTACTGCTGAAAAAGATATTCAGTATTTGTGGGAAAAAGCCGTGGTGGAAATGTTGTATGACCCCATGTTTGTTCCTAACAATCCACACCAAGACCATGATCCTGAGAGAGTTAGGAGTACGCCCGATACATGGCGGAAACTCACAAGAACAGCACCAGAAAAGTACGCCAGTACACTAGCAGCAACATTAGACAGATACGAGGACCAACAGAGAAGACCCCCAGTTTTTGAAATGATTATTACGATTCAAATCTTTTAACAACAGTTACCTCCATCTTAAGCTTCCATTTCAGCCATCTCCCAAGCAACAGAAAGACTAGATAAAGTGGAGAAGAAGCAGGATGGTATGCTGGAGAAATTGTCTCTATTGATTAACTGTTATGAACCCATGGTAGTATCAGAAACACCTGATGAAGATCAGGATGATCAAAAGAGTCTACTGAAGGAGATGATCAAACTGATTAAAATGCCAGCTATTAAAGGCAAACATCTTCCTGCTCAAACAAATGACAGCAGTAGATCTATGTCGTGTGCTGCCTTGTGGAGTTACTTATGCGAGCAAGAAGACATGGAGAAGTGGCATAAAAAGCCCACTCCTCTACTACAAGCACGGGTGAGAGAATTACAAAACAGGTCATCCACCAATGCCATTGCTCCAGTTACTACAGGTAACCAATAGAGGGCTCAGACAGCAGGGGGAAAGGGATAATAGACTGTAATGGACTGTGAGGATTCGATGGCCTGGCTCGTCAAACCCACAGAAACCTAAGGCACTGGTGGACACTGGTGCACAGAGCACACTGATGCCCTTGAGTCATGAAGATACAGAATTCATATTTCTGGAGTGACTGAGGGCTCTCAAGTATTGACCGTATTGGAGGCCGAGATAAGCCTCACTGGTAAAGACTGGCAAAAGCACCCTATTGTGAGTGGACCAGGGGCTCCATTTATACTTGGTATCGATTACCTCAGAAGGGGGCATTTCAAGGATCCTAAGGAGTATCAATGGGCATTTGAAATAGCTGCTATAGACACAGACAACATTAAGCAGCTGTCTGATTTGCCTGGCCTATCAGAAGATCCGTCTGTTGTGGACTTGCTAGAAGTGGAAGAGCAACAGGTACTGATTGCCACAAAAACGGTGCACAGACAACAGTACCACACCAACAGGGATTCCTTGTTACCCATTCATAAGTTGATTCGTCAACTAGAGAGCCAGGGAGTGATAAGCAAAACTCACTCACCTTTTAATAGTCCCATATGGCCAGTGCGTAAAGCCAGTGGAGAATGGAGGCTGACGGTAGACTACCGTGGCCTGAATGAAGTCACACCCCCACTGAGTGCTGCTGTACCGGACATGTTAGAACTCCAATATGAACCGGAGTCAAAAGCAGCCAAATGGTATGCCACTACTGACATTGCTAACACCTTCTTTTCCATTCCTTTCGCCACGGAATGTAGGCCACAGTTTGCTTTCACCTGGAGGGGCATTCAGTATACTTGGAACCGTTTGCCCCAGGGGTGGAAACACAGCCCTACCATTTGCCATGGGTTGATTCAAACTGCATTGGAATAGTGTGGTGCCTCCGAGCACCTGCAGGACATCGATGATATCATTGTGTGGGTCAATACAGCAGAGGAAGTTTTCACGAAAGGAGAGCGAATAATCCAAATTCTTCTGCAAGCTGGTTTTGCTATTAAGCGAAGCAAAGTGAAAGGACCTGCCCAGGAAATTCAGTTCCTAGGGATAAAGTGGCAAGATGGGCGTCGTTGCATCCCAGGAGACGTGATCAAAAAAATCACTGCTATGTCTCCACCCACTAGCAAGAAAGAGACACAATTTTTCTGGGTGTAGTGGGCTTTTGGGAAATGCATGTTCCAAACTACAGCCTTATTGTTAGCCCCCTATGTCAGGTGATGCGGACAAAGAATAAATTTACATGGGCCTCTGAGTATCAGCAGGTTTTTGAGCAGACATGGCGGTGATTTTGTTGATCACATCCATCAGGATATGACGACGCCCATCTTGCCACTTTATACCTAGGAACTGAATTTCCTGGGCAGGTCCTTTTACTTTGTTTCGCTTGTAGAGGGGTTAAATGTAACTCAAAGTCTTGAAGTTTATTAATCAGTTCATTTACAAGGGGTCTTCTTTCCCCTCTGCCATGCATTGCTGCAAATGTACTGGCGTACCTTTCTGGTACAGTCCTTGTGAATATACGTCACATATTTGGTGTACACCTGACTCTCTCAGGATCATGCTCTTGGTTTGGATCTTCAGGATCGAATGCATGGTCATGTAACATTTCCACCACAGTGTATTCTCTCAGATTACGGATGTTTTTATTCATGTCAGTCCATTTCCTTTTCTCAGGCATCAGATCAGCTTTGAAGGGTTTTTTATCTTTTACGGCTAACAGCATCCGCTTCCAGAGGGTGAAGGCCTCATCCTGCCATGTACTAACACCTCTGTCAACGACAGATTCCCTGGCAATGCTACCCAGTTGGCGAGCTTCTCTACTATCTAGCCACACACTGTTGGCCCCATTGTCCCAACATCGAAGTAACCAGGTGACAATAGGCTCATTTGGGTGGCGTGAAAAGCCTTTTCTCAGACCTCATATTTCATTCATTTTCAGAGATTGATCAGTAATGGTAACGATCTCTCCCTCACCTCCTACTCTTTCAAAACTTATTGTTACCCTCCTGGGCATTTGTGACAGTGATCTTCTTGAGGGCCCCTCCCCTGGAATCGAGGGAGGTTCCCCTGGATCTCAGAGCCACTCCTCTGGACCTCTTTCCTCCTCTTCTCCTACATTGTCTGCTTCCTCTACTTTCTCCTCCTCCTCTTTCTTCTGTTCTAAGTGAGTTGAGATTCATTTCACTTTCTGTCCTTTTACAGGGGCAGCTGACATCGATTCTGGTGCCTCCTGTGGTTGATCAGGTCGGTCAGTTCCAACTCTCTCTCTCTCCTGCTTGGCTCGGAGTCTGTCTCATTCGATTATGAGGGTATTTCAGATTCGAGTATGACTCGATGAGCCTGAATGTTGTTTAGTTCAGTTTGGAGACTTAATTTTGCAAACTGGAAGGTGTTGAATTAAGGAAAGTAAATTAGGTTAAAAGTTATGTGCCTTCATGAGGTGTTGAATCGGCAGCTGCAGATTTGACCTTGCTAAGCCAGGTTCTCGCTGCCGATAACAGATGCTTTTCTACAGACTTAGTTAGTGCAGACAGTGGGTCTCCTGTTTTTTTCAAATAACATCGTTAGCTATCCTATCTCTGGAATGCAAGGTAGCAGGCTCGAACAGTAAAACCACAAATTAACAAAGAAGCAGCGGATTGGTGAACAGAGTTGTGGCTGATGAGACGACCAACCAGAGCCAGTCAAGTGTCCTCCATCCTAACCCAAGTCCAAGAAAATAACACGACGACCTTCATCGGAAAGACCACTGAGAGATACGCATGTGTAAAAGAGCTGAGACTTGGGGCGAAGGGGGGAATGTCAATCATTTTGGGGACTCATTGTAATGACTCAGCCTTTTCTTGGACATCTAATGCATATGTAAGCAGCTTGCTCTTTAAGTATATGCCTTTCTTGCCGTCCGGTATGCAGGCTAGGTGGGAATATCCCCCCTGCATCCGGCGTGTGCGCAGCACTGATTAAACATACCTGCTTTATAACTACTCTGTGGTTATAGAATTGGATTTCTGCACGTCAATTTGCCAAGCCAGCCAGGAGCCTCTTTGCTGGGCCATGGGGCTGGTCGGCCCAGGGGACACTCCTGGCGCGCCCCGAGAGATTCTCGGAGAATACTCCCCTAGGCCGACACATCCACTGCGGAGCAGAGATAGAGCCCCGGCTGCAGACCAGGTATGTTGGGAATGGGGAACCCATAAGTCGTAAGGCGACGTCCTACGCGGGGTATGAAGGAGCGTATGCTCCCTCCCTGAGGAACGTGAGCTCACGGGTAAGGTTGCCGGCTGGGGTGGGAAGGCTCCTTGGGGGAGCTTCCACGGGGGCCCATAGGTTCGAGGGAACCTACAGGAACTGATCGATCGGTAATTCAGACTCTCATGAGCCTGGGAGGGCGTTTGGAGAGAATGTCCAAATAGTTTTTATTTTCCTTGTCCTTTTCTCTGGCCAGTCATAGGAATTAAAGTAGTAATTGCTGTAATCACTCGGTGCTTGTCCTGCAAAATGCTTCTTGCGGGATCCCGCTCCTTGTATAACTAACTGTATTCGTTATTGTCACTGTCTTTGTGATTGTTAAATGTTTGTGTTGTAAAAACGTTATTTGTGGAATTCCATTCGCTGTTTAAAATACTCTTGTTTTGCTGGGGGACATTGGTTATGACTCTTGCCCAGGGAATTTGGTGTTCCCGAGCCCTGGGGAAGTAGCTGGACTCCATTACCCAGCAAAACACAAGGGATTTTCACCCAATCTCTAAGACCAGTCGGGATAAACAGCTCTTATGAGACAAACAGTGTCAAAAGAAATTCCTAAACGAACCCCACTCGAGTGTGTATTAGCACATGGGTGAGACATGGCTGGGGAGCCTGGGGGCACCCTGAGTAAGAAAACCTTATTCAAGTATTGCAATCAATGGTGGTTATTATATAAGTTAGAAGATGATGAGAAGTGGCCTCGGAATGGGACCCTAAACTATAATACCCTCTTACAGTTAATGTTATTCTTAAGGAGGGAAGGTAAATGAAGTAGCATTAACAGTTTTTATAACTGTGTGCTCTAATCACGAGACTAAGTACTGGGTGTTTGTGGAAACTGAAGAACTGTATTGTTTGATTTGTGGGTTTTGAAGTGAATGGGACAAACTGTTTTGATGGTATAAAAAAGTGTAATTGTTAATGGAAGCATAATTGAGGGTATGTGGAAGTGTAATTGAGGGTACGGATAGTGGAATAGTGTACAAAGGAAAAAGGGTTAAAGAGAAAGTGAGTTTATCTGTGCTGGCATTCGTGCAACTCCCCCGCACCATTCCCCCGTGAGCAGAACTCTCGGAGTGAGAGAGCCAGAGCAGAGACTGCTGCAGTAAACAGCGTTACTTGCGAAGGGGGGGTGGAGAGGACGGGGCACTGGAAGTGAGAATAGTCTTCATCTGCAGAGATTTAGGAAAACAAAATCCCAGTATTAGGTGAAACTGAAATATGATGTTAGTAGTTCATGTAATGATGAGAGTTTGGAAAGTGAAAAAAGTTTGGGAAAGACAGGCTGAGGAAGGCAAAGATGAGCAAGGTGTAACAGGGATGTAAGGACTGAAAAGAGGTGAGTGATATGGAAAAATTGATTGAGGAACAGAGATAGTAAGGAAATTGGGAAGAACAACAGCAGCTGCTACTGTTGTGGTGCTAGAGTAGGGCCATAGGATCCAGAGATCCCCTCAGGAAGAGGTAAGGGGCTTGGAAGAGCCCAGGGAGGGTTCCGCCCCACAAACTGCAGGGAAATGGGACACTGGTGGAGAAATCATACCAAGCTGAGTGAGAGGGAACCATCTCTGATTGCAAAAGCTGAATGATGGGAACCTGGGAAGTTTACCCTAACAGATCCACTGGTTAAATTCCAGCTAGGGTAGCAGGATAGAGAGGTTTATTATCTGGTGGATACAAGTGCCTCTTACTACCCGTAGATAATTTTTGTAACAGTAGTAGGAGCTACTGGCCAACAAGAAAAAAGCTTACCTTTTGGGATCAATTAAATATAGGCTGAGAAAACAAGTAGGAGTACATAAATTCTTGTACATGCCAGGTTCTCCAAAGCCGTTACTCAGGCAAAACTTACTAGAACAAATGGATGCAGAGATTAAATTCAATAAAACTGGAGCTAAATGTCAAACAATATCAACTGATTAAAAATGTTAAGATTGGCTTTAACACAAACTGGGAAAAACAATGTTGCACCCCCAGAAGTTACAGAAATCTTAAATCAGGTACACTTTGGAGGGTGGGTATCAGGGATGCCTGGCAGAGCCAAAATTGCAGCCCCAAATAGAAGTTAAGTTAAAAAGCAGGATCTGGCCCAGTCAGGGTTAAGCAGTGCCCTTTGAGGATATGAGATATTAGAAGGATAAGAGAAATAATAGATAATTCTTCGGAATTTGGATTACTAATTGAATGTGAATCCAAATACAGTACCCCAATCCTGCCGATGAAAAATCAGATGGCAAGTGCTATAGTTTGGTACAAATTTGAGGGCAAGCAACAGAACCGTTGAATGCATACACTCAGTGGTGGCAAATCCATACACTTTATTAACCAAGTTAAGGAATGAGTAGGTGGAGTTTACCTTCTAGATTTGAAGGATGCCTTTTTGCCTGGTTTGGCCAAAGGAAGCCTAAAGTTATTTGCCTTTGAATAGGAAACCCCAATACGGGGAGAAAAGACACAATCAACCTGGACAGTGTTACCCAGGGTTGTGAGAACAGCCCAATGATTTTTGAGAACTGGTCAACTTATGAGCCTGAGACTTGGGTTCCTCCATCCCAGGGTGGAACTTTACTGCAGTACATGGATGCTACTGACGTGCGGAAATCAAACCCTATAGCCTGTAAGGATATAGAGCAGGTATGTGTTTATTAGCGATGCGCATACGCCTCGGTGAAAGGGGGATATTTCCACCAAACTTGCACACTGTCAGGCAAAAGCATGCTACAGATATAGGCTGAACTAATACATAATCAATAGTCTCTAGGAATTTGGATACATATTCATTACATTCCTGATAGCCCATTAGCATGCGGTCCCCCCTCGCACGTGCGTAGTGAGTCGTGAGGGTCTTCTCCTGGTGGTCGTGGGATGAAGGATCATCATCTTCCTCACTGTAACTCTGTACACTTGGTGACCCCGAAGGGGAGGGGTAGCCCCCAAGCCAGTTCCAGCCTGCCTTGTGGACATCTAATCACCTCACTTCCAGATGGCCTCGAGCTGTTCTCCAACTTATCTTTATGGCCTTCATTTCCTCATTATCCCAGACTTAGTGTCTGCAGTTCCCCTTCTTCTCACACTCTCTACATAAACTATTTCTAATTACCCCTATCCCAGTTTCTGTGAACTCCCTTTCCCTTTCTAACTGTGGGGCCCATTTCACTACAACAACAAAAGAGGACTGTGTGCAATGGACTGTGAGTGTGCTGAATTTCTTGATTTAAATGATTATCAAGTTTCTCAACAGAAAGCACAAATAACTCAGCAGCAAGTGACGTATCTGGGATATGAGATTACAGCTGGACTTCGAACCTTAAGGACTGCCAGGAAAGAAGCCATCCGCCAAACCTTTGAGCCGCAAACTGCCAAGGAACTGCTCATGTTCTTAGGAATGACAGGATGGTGTCGACTGTGGATACACAGCTATGGACTGTTGGTAAAGCCCCTTTATGCCCTTTTGAAATTGTATCCAAAAAAATATTATATGGAATGGGGAGGCAAGGAGGGCATTCCATCAGCTGAAACAAGAACTCATGAAGGCCCCTGTTTTGGGGCTACCAGACACAACTAAACCCTTCTGGTTGTTCTCGCATGAAAAACAAGGAATAGCCTTGGGAGTTCTTGCCCAGAACCTTGGACCCTATCAAAGGGCAGTGGCATACTTCTCCAAACAGCTTGATGAATTGAGTAAGGGATGGCCAGGGTGCCTGAGGGCAGTGGCTGCACTAGTGCTCAGTATTCAAGAAGCCCGTAAATTTACGCTGGGCCAAAGAATAACAGTTTTAATATCTCATAGTGTCTACTGTATTGGAGGTAAAAGTGGGGCACTGGCTCTCACCCCAAAGGTTCCTGAAATACCAGGCCATCCTGGTAGAGCAGGATGATGTAGAAATAATTGTAACTAATATTGCCAACCCAGCATCTTTCCTTAGCGGAACTCCTGGAGAACCAGTATTTCATGACTGCTTGGAAACAACTGAAGCTGCATATTCAAGCCGGTCGGACCTGAAGGACGAACCCTTAGAAGATGCAGAAGACACCTGATTTACTGACGGTAGCAGTTCTGTGAGACAAGGAAACTGTAAGGCAGGATATGCAGTAACTGCTACTGACAAGGTAATCGAAGCACAACCATTACCTGTGGGGACTTTCCCTCAGAAGGCGGAAATAACTGCCTTGACAAGAGCCTCAAATATATGGACAGATGCTAATTATGTATTTGGTGTGGTACGCGCTCATAGTACCATCTAGAAAGAGCAAGGATTGCTCACACACAAGGAAAACAAATTCAGCATGATGTAAATCTACCAAAGAGCGTGGCTATTATACGTTGTAAAGGATATCAGAAAGGTAACACTGCACAGGAAACTGGAAATAAGATGGTGGATCAGGTGGCAGAACAGGCAGTTGAAGAAGGCTTTAATTCCAGACTGTAAACTTAAAATCTCTGAACCTGAGTCAGAACTTGTAAAATATTCTAGAGAGGACAGGAATCTAATTAATGATTTAGAAGGGAAGAGAGCAAGCTGTCAGATAGGTGCACGCCCAGATGGACACATTGTTATGCCCTTTAGTATTTTATGGAAATTGGTTCAAAGGGAAGATAAGAAAATATACTGAGCAAACAGACACTACAAAGTACGATCCTAGTACCAGGAGCAGGGTACAAGTGGGCCTATTGGGAAGGGGAACCTTCCAGGGCAACAATGGCAAATTGATTTCTCTGAACTCCCAAGAAAAGGGGGGTATCGCTGTATGTTGCTACGAACTGATACCTTTTCAGGGTGGCTGGAGGCATTCCCTTGTAGAATTAATAAGGCATGTGAGGTAACTAAAGTATTGTTACAGGAGGTTATTCCAAGATGCTGGGGAACTACTTAGTCTGTCAAGGAAAGTGCACCATCAAAAGTTAAACTCGTAAAGAAAAGATGAGTCGGTTACTAATTTGCTCTATCTCAGTGTACACGGGAGGTGTTTTAGAAAAGAGATGTCATTGTAATGACTCAGCCTTTTCTTGGATATCTAATGCATATGTAAGCAGCTTGCTCTTTAAGTATGTGCCTTTCTTGCCGTCCGGTATGCAGGCTAGGTGGGAATATCCCCCCTGCATCTGGCGTGTGCGCAGCGCTGATTAAATATACCTGCTTTATAACTACTCTGTTGTTATAGAGTTTGATTTGGTGGACGACAGGTTGGCCATGAGCCAGCAGTGTGCCCTTGTGGCCAAAAAGGCCAATGGCATTCTGGGCTGCATTAAAAAGAGCGTGGCCAGCAGGTCAAGGGAGGTGATCCTCCCCCTCTACTCTGCCCTGGTAAGGCCTCATCTGGAGTACTGTGTCCAGTTCTGGGC
>JACDJE010001002.1:0-11839 GCA_016647715.1 Pavo muticus | reverse complement strand
TCACATCGGCAAGCCTCCAATCCTCTGGAACCTCTCCAGTCATCCAGGAGTGCTGGTAGATAGCCGAGAGCGGCTCAGCAATCACCCCCGCCAACTCCCTCAGCACCCTAGGATGAAGCCCATCCGGTCCCACGGACTTGTGACAGTCCAGATGGAGGAGGAGCTCCCTAACCGCCTCCACCTGAATCTCCGGGGGGATATTCTGCGTATCAGCCCAGATTTCCAGATCAGGGCACAAAGTGCCCTGAGGATAACTGGTCTGACTATTAAAGGCAGATTCTCTCTCTCACATTGGAGACTGTCCTTCTCAGCTCGGAGACTCTCGCTCAGCCTGGAGATTCTGTTTCTCGGCCAGAAGACTCTCTGGAACAGGAGATTCTCCCTTTCAGCTCAGTGACACTCTCTTTCCGCACGGAGACTCTCTCTCTCAATTTCAGAAACTCTCTCCCTCTCTGGGATAGTGTTGCATAAGGCCCAATAAGCATTAGCCAGGCCCCAAATAATTTGTGCCTCCTCAGATCTGCTAGAGCTGCAACATCCCTGTCTCAAATATCTTTTTAGGCTCTTAGGGTCTTTCAGGTGTTCAGGAGTAAAATTCCGTGACTCCGAGGATGTCCATCTCTCTAATGTCTCTCCCAAGCCTCTCCACACTCCCTGCCACTCAGTATTCTCTGGTTTTGGGGAAGGCTTCCTCAGAATATGATAAATACAGATACTGAGTGAAATGATGAGTAGTACATTCAGGGAGATTAACAAAATGATCAGATGAGCATTCAAAAAATGCATAAACGATTCATAGGAGAGACTGGGAGACTGTTTAAAAACCACAAGTTCTGTAGAATTAGCAACTCCCTCTGGAGTTGTATGCCACATTGTATTCAGATACCAGGTAGGTATTTCCATCAGTGTTTTCAATTTATTATATATACCTATAGCTCCATAGAGCAGAGTGGCAAACTTAACTAAGGCCCAGCACGTTTTGAGCATTAAGAAAGAAAAAATGATGGAATGCATTCCCTTGAAAAGCAGCTTTACAAGAGAAAGCATTTTTTTTTCTTTACAGAAGCAAGATAGCAGTGCTCAAAGTTTACAAATATCCCAGAATACTGGCAGTCCTCCTGGACTTTCAAGGTCAAGTTTTCAATAAGCACCTGCAATAGAGATAAAATTTCTAACGAAGCTCTCCAAGGGCCGAGAGAGATTCGTTCTAAAAGCCAAAAAGCGGCCTATGCCTGCATTCTCTACCAAGAATGTCAATGGTTTACGAGCTGGTTTGGCCCGGTTCTGTGACTAGCGGGACAGAGGGACCCACGGATCCATGCCCCGGAAAAGGAAAAAAGGGAAAAAGGGGAAAAGGATAGAGAGATGGGCCTAAAAACAAAACAGTGGCAACGATCTGAGGAGAAACAAACTAATTTACTAAATAAGATGTCAGAATACAAGATAACACACTATAATACAATATACTACAATATAATTAGAATTGTAGCTAATAAATCAAATTAAATGAGAGTGTCTGAAAGCCGAAGGCCTTACTCTGATGCTGTGATGAGACAGCACCTGCAACAGAGATGAGCCAGATGATTGAAAGGGGCTGTCAGGTGACCTACAAAGACCTTTTATCTTTTCCCCCTGAGCAGAAATGCTAACAGAACAGTGAACAGTCCTCTGGGGGATGTAGTAGTTCTCTTCCGGGACAGGTCCCTGGACCTGGAGCATTAACTCTTTAACTCCAAGTGCACTACATGATGTTATGATGTGGAATACTGATAACCAAACATCATAAAACCATGACAGTAGGCAACTCCTTCACCTTGACCGCCGTATGAGTAGATAGTAGTACTTGGAACAATCCTTTCCGCTTCTCCGCCAGGGGACCTCCTGAAAGAGTTTTAACCATTACCCAGTCCCCAGGTTCAAATGAATGGATTGGAGAATCCAGTCTCCTTGCTCATGTTGATGCAACTGTTTTGCTGATTTCCTTCATTTGCTTCCCTAAAGCTTGTAGGCATTCCCTAAGATGGCCCTTGCCCACTCACAGCAGGTCCTCCCCAGTATACTGAGCCTGATAAGGCCTTGCAAATAGGATCTTGAAAGGACTCATCCTTTGGCTTCTCAGCCCTTGGAGACACATAATCTTCTAATCTTTCTTCTTCATCACTGTTTCTCACTTTCAAACACCTCTATCTGATGCTGCAAGCTGAACAACACCGCTTTAACTTTCTATTAGTCCTCTTTTGATCTTTCTCTAATGCCAATGCTAAAGGATCCTGTGGAGCCTAGTTAATTCCACATTCCTTTTGCCATTCTGGGTGGTTTAGTACAGTGAAAAACATATCGGCATACATCACCTCATCCCATTTCTCTTCTCAAAAACAACTTAAGTTGCAGTAAAGTATTATAATTTAGAATTCCATTAAACAGCCACTTTTCCTCGGATTCCAACTTATATAAAGTCCGCCATTCATTACAGTATTTTATCAGTTTTCTTGTTTACATTTCCTCCAGGAGGTCCCCAATATCACTCCAATGAGCTAGTACACAGCTCTTTTTCGCAGTTCCTCTACTCTGCTTACCACCAATTATATGCTGTTCAGATTAATATACACGAGTTCTCATCCCAGCAGCAAACATTTGCAAGAATCACAATTATCAAGATACTGCAAATTCCACCTAATTACACTTTCATGCACTATTAATTATACTTCTGTATACCATTAAAAATTCATACCATCAATTACAATTACTTCCACATAACATCAATTACACTTCCATATAGTATTAAAATCAAGAATTCCATGTAACATCAATTAAACTTCCATATACCATCAAAACAGTTTGTCCCACTCCCTTCAAAAAAAACCACTAGTCAAACCATACAATTCTCCAACTTCCACAAACACCCAACACTTAGTCTCACAATTAGGACACTCAATTCTAAGAACTGGTCCTGTTATTTCATTTATGTTCCTGGTTTCCTTAGGCATTAAACAAAACACATTATCAAGGCCAAGATTCAGAGCCTTAGTTTCAAAATCTATACATACCTGGTAGGACACAAACCTGCAATCAGGTATTTCCCAAATGTATGCCTAGGTGCTCACAATCCGATGTACACCAACCCTATGATCTCCACTGACATATGGGTGGCTTCCCAGACCCATCAGGACTCTCACCTGCAATTGGGTTTTTCCCAGTCCAGCCAACTCTTCAATCTCCACTGACTTACGGGTGGCTTCACAATGGACCAGTCCCCAAAACTTAAAAGTAAATAATACCTTTTTTCATATGGTCCTTGTCTGTTTCCGCAGTGATCCAACTGAAGTGAGGAGTCCCTCCAGAGAACTCTCCAGGAGCACCCAGGGAGTCCTGTTCTTAACGGGTCCTGCAGCCAGAGATTGTCCCACCTGTGTTGCTAATTGATTCAAAGAAATCAATGTGTAGAAACTTAACAGCAAAGTTTTGTTACCATTAAGCAAGGTATTCTTTATTGGCAGCGCTGGGGTAGCTTCGAGATAACTCTCCAAGAATGCTCCCCCAGCTGATCGTTCGTGAACAGGTTATATTTTCAAATATATTACATATTCATTACATTCCAAAATTCATTAACCTATCCACCCCTGTCAACAGTTTACAGGCTGGTTTGGCCCGGTTCCATGACTAGCAGGGCGGGGGGACCCATGGACCCATGCCCTGGGAAAGGGAAAAGGGGGAGAAGGGGAAAAGGTAGAAAGATGGGCCTAAAAACAAAACAGCATCCATGATCTGAGGAGAAACAAACTAATTTACTAAATAAGATATCAGAATTCAAGATAACACACTATAATACATTATAATAAAATATAATTAGAATTGAAGCTAATAAGTCAAATAAAATGAGAGAGAGTGTCCGAAAGCTGAAGGCCTTACTCTAATGCTGTGACAAGATGGCACTCGCTACAGAGATGAGCCAGATGATTGAAAAAGGGAAGGTCAAGTGATCTACAGAGGCCTTTTATCTTTTTCCCCTGAGCGAAAACAGTAACAGAACAGCAAACAGTCCTCTGGGAGATGTAGTTCTTCACTTCTGGGACAGGGACCCGGAACTGGAACTCTTTAACTCTCAGTGCACTACATGATATTATGATGGGTATACCGATAACAAAAAATCATAAAACCATGACAACCCCCAATGTCTGCCTAACAGACATAGCCTTATTTGGCAATCTTCGATGTCATCTAGCATCCTTCTAGCATTGTGATGGTCCATTGTTAGTCCCTAACAATGGACCCTCAGGCAGGGTCACCAACCACTAGACCAGGCTGCCCAGAGCCACATCCAGCCTGGCCTTGAATGCCTCCAGGAATGGGGCATCCACAACCTCCTTGGGCAACCTGTTACAATGCATCACCAACCTCTGAGTGAAAAACTTCCTCCTAATATCTAAGCTAAACCTCCCGTCTCAGTTTAAAACCATTCCCCATTGTCCTATCTCTATCCACCCTCGTAAACAGCCGTTCTCCCTCCTGTTTATATGCTCCCTTCAAGTATTGGAAGGCCACAATGAGGTCTCCCTGGAGCCTTCTCTTCTCCAAGCTAAACAAGCCCAGTTCCCTCAACCTTTCCTCATAGGAGAGGTGCTCCAGCCCTCTGATCATCTTAGTGGCCCTCCTCTGGACCTGTTCCAAGAGCTCCGCATCTTTCTTGTACTGGGGGCCCAAGGCCTGGACGCAGTACTCCAGATGGGGCCTCACAAGAGCCGAGTAGAGGGGGGCAATCACCTCCCTCTCCCTGCTGGCCACCCCTCTTCTGATGCAGCCCAGGATATAGTTGGCCTTCCAGGCTGCAAGCGCACATTGCTGGCTCATGTCCAGCTTCTCGTCCACCAGAAACCCTGTAAGAGGTTATTCTTTTGCATCATTGTCTCAAAGCTTGCTGAGGACACAGATAAACAAGTCCAAGCAAGTCCTGGTCAAGGATTGAGAAATCTTTGTCTGGAGAATACAGATGGACAAGTCCTGGGCAAGGGCTGTGAAATCCTTTGTCTGAGGGACACAGATGGACAAGGCCAGAGGCAACGAGAGAGAGATAAGCCACAGATTAATGGCCGGGAAGCAGTCTTTTGTGTGGGCTTATCTCGAGGAAGATAGCCATCTCAGGGGGTACTGCACATGACTCTTACCCAAGCACCCAGAAATGCCACTTGGGCAGAAGAAGGAGGATAAAAAAGGGACCAACAACCATGAAGTTAGTTTTTCTGACATCAGATTCCTCATGACCTGCCTCTCCCTCCTGGACTTGCTCTGCGCTCTACCTGCTTGCTGCCGAAGGCCAGCCACTCTGCTGCTGCTCTCCCCCGAGAAGGTTTTCTGACAACAGATTCCTCACGACGTGATGCCTGCATGCTGAAGAAGAGGTGTCTGATATCAGAAGACTCATGAGCTGATGCCTGCATGCTGATGGACTCTCTCCTGGGCCTGCTACCTGAGACCTGCTGCTTCCTCCTGGACTTACCCTGCCGCTTCTTCCTGGTACCTGCTTGCTGCCTAAGGCCAGCCACACTGCTGCTGCTCTCCCCCTGTGCTTTTGCCTTGGACCATTGGAATGGCGTGCAACGGGACCGCTGCTGGATCTTGGTGGTGACTATCCCCGCTTTACACAATTCTTGCTTCTTTCCTATCTTTTCTATCGCCCGCCTTCCCTTCCCCATCACCCTAACTTGTAATAGTCGCCGTCCTCCCCTTCCCCATCTCCCTGATTAAGATTTGTAATAAACTGGTCGGACCAACATTTGAACCGTTGTTTCTTAATCTCACGCCGGGTATATATATTTCAAAGAACTTCCTCTCCCTCGGATAAATTGGAGCGAGACAACCCCCAAGTCCTTCTCCACAAGGCTGCTCTCAAGGGGTTCTTCTCCCAGTCTGTATAAACACCAGGGATTGTCCAGCCCAAGTGCAACACCTTGCCCTTGGCCTTGTTGAATCTCATTAGGTTCACATGGGCCCACTTCTCCAGCCTGTCCAGGTCCCTCTGGATGGCTTCCCTTCCCTCCAGTGTATTGACTGTACCACTCATCTTGGTGACGTCTGCAAACTTGCTGAGGGACCTCCATGCCATCGTCTGTGTCATTGAAAAAGATGTTGAAGAGCACCAGTCCCAACACTGACACCTGAGGGAAACCACTTGTGACTGCTCTCCACCCTGACACAGAACTATTAATCACAACCCTTTGGCTGCGACCAGCCAACCAATTCTTAATCCACCTAACAGTCCATCCTTCAAATCCATACCTCTCCAATTTAGAGAGAAGGATGTGGTGAGGGACCATGTCAAAGGCTTTGCAGAAGTCCAGGTAGATGACATCTGTCGCCCTTCTCCCGTCCACCGAAGTGGTAACTCCATCACAGAAGGCCACCAGATTGGTCAGGCAAGATCCGCCTTTGGTGAAGCCATGCTGGCTGTTTAAGATCACCTCTGTATCGTATGTGCTTTAACATTGCTTCTAGGAGGATCTGCTCCATGATTTTCCCAGGCACAGAGGTGAGGCTCACCGGCCTGGAGTTCCCCAGGTCTTCCTTTCTCCCTTTCTTAAAAATGGGAGTAATGTTTCCCTTTTTCCTGTCACCGGGGACTTCACCAGATAGCCATGATTTTTCAAATATGATGGAGAGCAGCTTGGGAACCACATCAGCCATCTCTCTCAGAACCCTAGGATGGATATCATCCAGCCCCATGGACTTATGTACTTTCAGTTTCATGAGGAGGTCTTGGACTTGTTCCACTGTTACAGTGGGATGGAATCCGCTCTTCTCACACACTTAAGGGTCCTGGCAGACATGGGGAGGAGCCTGACCACCAGTGAAGACTGAGGCAAAGCACTTGTTGAGTACCTCAGCTTTTTCCATGTCTGAGGAAGCCAGTTCTCCATCCTCATTTATCAGAGGGGGAACACTCTCCTTGGCCCGTCTCCTCCTGCTTATGTACCTGAAGAACCCCTTCTTGTTATTTTTCACATCTCTCACCAAGTTCAGCTCCATCTGCACCTTGGCTTTCCTAATCTTATTTCTACACATGCGGAAAACATCCCTATATTCTTCCCAGGCTACACAACCCTGCTTCCACTTCTGTACATTTCCCTCTTTTCCCTCAGTTTTGCAGGTCCTTGCTCAGCTATGCTGGTTGCCTGCTTCCTCTGCTCAATTTCTTCTGCTGGGGGATGGAGAGCTCTTGCACTCTCAGAAGGGTGTCCCTAAAGAGCTGACAGCTCTGTTCTGTTCCTATGCCCTCAAAGACACTTTCCCAGGAGATCCCACCCAGGAGTTCCTTGAGCATCCGGAAGTTTGCCCTCCTGAAGTTCAGGGTCCTGACTCTACTTTTTGCCAGGCCTGCATTCCTCCAGATCACAAACTCCACCAAGGCATGATCTCTGAAGCCCAGGCTGCCTCCAATCTTAACCTCTTTAATGCTCTCCTCCGCCTGGTGAGCACCAGGTCCAGTAAGGCTTCTCCTCAGGTCAGTCCGTCTAATATCTGGATCAGGAAGTTATCCTCAGCAGACTCCAGGAATCTCCTGGTGTCTGAACCCTTCTTTGTTTTTGGCTCAAAGCTTGCTTTCTGAGGCGAGGCATTTCTTGTGATAAGACACTGACTTATCTAGGAGATGAGAGGTGGGTGTTGCAGTGTGGCAATCAACATCACTGTGTGGACAATTTTGCTTTTGAAAGCATTTCTTTGGAGCTGTTTGCCTCCGGAAGAGAGTGCTCAGGACTGTTTACTGGCGGAAGATCTGGTCTGTGACCAAATAACTCCAGCTTGCTATGGGAGATTGGGGGATGATACCATTGTATCCTGTGAAGGCAAGATACAAGTTGGTGCCTCCATGCTCCCTCTTATCTGCTGGCAAGGCCCAGAAGATGGGAACAAAAGGAGTTCCTGCTGAGATCCAAAAACCAGAAGCTGTCACTCCAAAAGGAGCTGACTCAACCACTTTGAACTTATAAATAAGTTTGTACTGCCATTGGAAAGTATCACCGTTGTCACCATTGTCACCGTAGTCACCGTCGTCACCGTCGTCATTGTCAATGGAACAACAATGCCCGATGACCCACCACTACTGAAGATCAATGACTGAACTACAAACCATGCTGGACCCATGGTGGTGACTATCTCCCTCTTGCTTCCTACAAAGACTTCTTGCTTTTATTTCCTATCTTTTCTATTACCTGTCTTCCCTTCCCCATCTCCCTAAACGACTAGGATTTGTAATAAACTGGTTGGGCTAACATTTGACCCGTTGTGTCTTAATCTCACTGTCGGGTATACATATATCAAAGAACCTCCTCTCCCTCCTATAAATTGGAGCGGGCACCTGGATTGTCTGCCACCCACCGTGCCGCTATCCCAGCAGATATCCGGGTGGTTGAAATCCCCCATCAGGACAAGAGCCTGTGAGCATGACACCTCATGCAGCTGAAGCAAGAAGGCCTCGTCAACAGGGTCCTCCTGATCAGGTGGCCTGTAGCAGACCCCAACCACTAGATGCCCTTTACTGGACCGATCCCTAATTTTCACCCATAAGCTCTCAACCTGGTCATGGCTGTTACTCAGACACAGCTCTTCACAATCTATCCACTTCTTAACAAAGAGGGCAACTCCTCCTCCCTTCCTACCCTGCCTATCCCTTCTGAAGAGTCTGTAGCCTTCAATCAGAGCATTCCAATTGTGGGATTCATCCCACCACATTTCCGTGATAGCAACCAGATCATAATTTTCCAAGCACATTTAAAGACTACTGTGACGTTTCAAGCAAGCATTAACAGAATATTTTGTGTAATTACTTCTTCAAATTACCATGGAGCCCTTTAGTCTCCTATATTCAGGAAAACTCCTGGTCCCCAGTATCCTTGTTCCTCATCTTCATTAAGCCTAATTAGATCCTCTCCTGTCAAGGAGACTCGCATATAAGGTCTCAGTCTCTCTAGCGAGTTTGCTATTTTTTCCTTAAGTTTGGCCAGCTCAGTGGCACTATATGGGGTCTCTTTTGTTATCATCCCCACTGGTTATCCATCTTCATATTGATATTCTGTTTTAACAAGAGAACAATGGTGAGGTATGGCTTTATCATCATATCTTGATTTAATTTGTCCCATTTCTTACCATGGGTAGGGGCAAGTTACTTCCCTGTGGGAATACAAGAAAAACTATTCAGAGCAGAATCTGTGGAGCAAGATAAACGGCATGAGAAAGCAAGACTGAGAACCAAGGACACCTCCAGAAGAGAAAAAACAAAAGCCAAGTGAGCTGCATGATCGCTGCATGATAACGACCCTGATTGGAGGAAGAATGCGTGGCTAGGGACGACTCATGACTCTGACTGGATAAAGCGCCTGCACGCATGGTTAAGGAGTGTTTGTGGAATGTTTTGTTGTTACAGAGAATTTTCAAGTTTCAGAATCAACCTGTATCTACCTCAGCATTAGTTACTTTTCTTGATTAGATAAGAAAAAATGTCCCTGAGTTTCCAATAACTGAGTTTGCTTTTGATGAGGTGGTTTGGGTCAAAATTGGTACAAAACACTGGGATGTTGCTACTACTGCAGATAAGATGCCTGCTAAACTTTTACCTTTTTGGCGCCAAATATCAGAAGTGCTCAAACAAATCCAACAAGAAAGGGCAAACTCTTCTGACTGTTCCCCATTGCCCTCTGCCCTACCCCCACCTCTGCCTCTTGGTGCGGGAAGCAGCTCCTGCCCAGATCTGATCCGCGACTCCAACCCCATCACCAGCAGGAAAGAAGGAAAATAGCAGCCCTCAAAGAGTGCCACCATCGCTGCTGCGAGGCTCCCACAGCCCCAGGGCTGCAGCCCTCTCAGGAGTGCGCTTGCAACACTGCCACCCTCTGCCGCCCTCCCCCCCCGCATGTAATTTGGTTAAAGACAAGGATGGACTGGAACCAGAGGATCATTTTGATCCTGGTCCAGTAGATCTAGAGGACTAACCGAACTTTTTCCCTCCTGATGATAATTTGAAGGAGACAGGAAGGAAAAATGTTGTCGTTTCTACAGTGTACTACGTTGCAACCCTTTCCTGTGATGTATCATGCAAATCAGCCCCCCCCCCAGTGCAAATCCCTACCTTATGAGGTGGTGAAGGGGCTAAGGAACTCAGTGAAAGATTATGGAATTCAGTTCACCTTTGCATATAATCTTTTGGTTGCAGTTGGTGACAGCTGTGTTATGACATCTCATGATCGGAAAATTTTGTTAGAAATAATTCTGTCTCCCATGCAATATACTGTGTTTATGACTGAGTGTTGAGATCAGGCTACTGCCCAGATGATGAATAATTTGACCATGTTGATGAGCGACCCCTAGATCTGCCAGGAAACGGGAAGAAGAGCACAAGACCATACCCTATGACAACAAATATGGTCCTGAATTGGCTGTCCACTGCCTGGCCAGCTCACTTAGACCAGCCATCACCAGCAACGCAGGAGTGGACTTGGCCACCTCCCAATCAGTGACGCTGACTGATACCACTGTGACTCTTATTCCAACGGGTATAATGGGCCCCTGTGGGAACGGGCATAGTACCTTCTTGTTAGGATGTTCTTCTGTTACACGGGTGGGACTTTTTATTTTAGTGAGAGTTATAGATGCCATAATGCTCGCCCAGTAGGCAGTACAATCTGTGGGTTTATAAATAACTGAAGAAAAGGTGCAACTCAGCTCTCCATGGAAATATTTAGGATGGAAAATTATATCTCGTACTATTCAGACGCAAATCCTCAAAACAGTACCCCATGTGCATACATTAAATGATTTGCAAAAATTATTAGGAACCATCAACTGGTTGCAACCGCATCTGGGTATTGCTACTCAAGAGCTACACCCTCTATTCCAACTACTGAAAGGAGACCCAGATCTGACTCTAAAAGACAATTAACACCAAAAGCAGTACAATGCTGTATGGGAATTGTTGAATCACAGCCTGAACCTCTGATTAACCACCTGAGGCAAGCACTGAGTCAGCCATGGGAGCACAGGTGAAGGCAATTCACCTGTGTGCCCGGAAGGGGTGGAGCTAGGCGCCACCTCTCCTAGACCCCATTTAAGGGCTGACTTCTAATGAGGAAGGATCTCTTCCTGGAGATTGTTCCTTCTGGAGTTTCTTTGTGCGCCTATAACATTGGTGAGCACCTTTCTTTTATATCTACTATTCTTACCAGCCTAACTCTTCTGTAGAATATCTGTATACTTATTTACTTTGCATCTATATACTGTAGAACATCTGTATACTTACTTACCTTACAAATGCTTATACTCTAATAGCATCATTGCAACATCGATACAGCCATCATGTTTATCACTACCAGTATCTCTTACGATAATATCAAACTCTTATCAACCATACAGCTTGTTATGCTAATGGGATACCTCAAAAAAAGATCCTTTCATTATCCTCGAACAGATATTCTTATCACATTGACATGGTTTTATGATTTTTTGTTATCGGTATTCTACATCATAATATGATGTAGTGCACTGGGAGTTAAAGAGTTAATGCTCTAGTTCTGTGAATCATCAATAGTTCCGGGTACCTGGTTCACAGAAAAGAACTGCATACCCCAGAGGACTTTGCATTGTTCTGTTTCCGTTTTCTGTTCAGAAGGAAAGATAAAAACTTTTTGCAGATCACGTGACACCCTCTCTTTTCCCTTTCTGCTCATCCCAGCTAGATATCTCACCTTCAGAATTAGAGTAAGGCCTTGTCACGGTTTTGTGATTTTGGTTTTTCAGTATTCCACATCATAACATCATGTAGTGCATTGGGAGTTAAAGTGTTAACACTCTAATC
>JACDJE010000974.1:0-46625 GCA_016647715.1 Pavo muticus | reverse complement strand
GGTGCATTGTTCCCATCAGTTCTTCATATGAAGAGCTCTTGGGTTTTGTCCCATGTTAGCTCTTTGTTTTTCTTTTCTGCTGGGTACCCAAGGAAAGGCTCAGCGAGGGTTTGAAGCAGCAGAGTGGCTGAGCTGGAACAACAGAGCAGGTGGTTGTAGCAAAATGTGTGAGGCTTATGCCTCAGACAGAAGTCTGTGTATAAATGATGGTGCTTTGAGTTCACTGAATTCCTCTTAGGGCCAAAAAATACCTTCTTCAACTTTTGCACCTGATAGCGTTTTGTTTGCTGATGCACCTTTGCTCTGCAGAATGCAGAGCTGTCAGGCAGACCAGGGTTCATTTGCTGCTATCTGAACAGGAATGAGACCAGTAATGCTTTGTGTAAGCACATTGCAGTTTAAACATCAGTTTCTTTTTTGGCTGTAAAACAGTGTCTTTTGATTTTGGGGGTAGACATGAGCTAACAGGACAATACTGCTACTGGCTACTGATTTCTGTTATATCAGCAAACTGTATTTTGTTTTAGGGACAGAGTCTGCACATCCATTGAATGGTGCTGGGCATGGGGGGAAACGGAAAGCCTTTGCAGGTAAGAAGCTCTTATGAGCTGTGGTGTGGGTATCTGCCTCTAAACAGGGCTGCATGAAGGGGTGTGTGTGATGGAGGAGAGAGGAAAGGGCACTGCAGATCGGAGCTTTTTTCTGATTATGGACCAGCAAGCCCCCTTCCTTCTGGGTTTCTGTCCAGCAAGACCCCTTCCTTCTGGTTTGTTGCCCAGCACTAACTCCTTTCTTCTGGGTATGGCCTTACAAGCCCTCTTCCTTCTGGGTTTAGGAGCAGAAAACCCCTTTTTTATTTGTTTCAGCCCAACAAGGACTTTTGCTTCTGGCTTCGGGCCCAGCAATTCACATTCCTTCTGGCGTTTGGCCCTTGGAGCCTCTTTTCTTCACTGTTTCAGCAGAGCAAGTCCAATTCCTTCTGGCTTTGGGCCAAGCAAGTCCAATTCCTTCTGGCTTTGGGCCAAGCAAGCCCCCTTCCATCTGGGTTTCTCCCAGTGAGCCCTCTTTCTTCTCAGTTTCTGAGCAGCAGTAACTCTGCCAGCAGTAATTTCTGCCCAGCAAGCCCCTTTCCTTCTCCGTTCTGGCCTAGGAAGCCCCATTCCTTCTGGCTGTCTGCCCAGCCTGCCATCTTCCTTCTTGGTTTCTGCCTAGCAAGCCGCCTTTCTTCTGTGTTTCAGTCCAGCGAGTCCCCTTCTTTTTTGTTTCTGGCTCAGGACGCCCCCTTTCTTCTGGGTATGGATCAGCAAGCCCCCTTTCTTAGTGGGTTTGGGCACAGGAAGGCCCATTCCTTCTGCCTTTGGGCCCAGCAAGCCTTCTTCCTTCTTGGGTTCAGCCCAGCATGCACCCCCCTCCATTTGCGTTTCCAACCAGCAATCACCTTCATTATGATTTTCTGTCCAGCAAGCCCCCTTCCTTCTGCATTTTAGCCCAGAGAGGGCCAAACTGAGCTAGCCGTGCTGCCTGCCGCTAAAAAGGCTCCTCCAGCTCACTGCTCTTCTCAGCACGCAGCACTTACTGCAGCTTCATTCAAGGAAAGGAATCCAACACCACAAGAGCTGGATAGATGCCTCCTGTCCCACCATGCTTTCCACCACCAGAGATCTGGAATCATGCTGCCACTTGTGGAGTTCACTGCTCCATGTCCAAAGTTAGCCACAGCATTTAGCAGGGGGAAAAAAATCAGGATAATTTCTTGATGAGAACAATTCTCAGCAAAACAAAAATTAACATTTAAACTGTCTATTAGAGGACAATCAGATCTTTGAGAAATGAACCCAGGCTTCTGGACAGCTTCTGTTCTAATGCAAGCTATATCAAGTATCTATGTCAGACACTGAGGTTATGTTAATCTCTTTCAGGTAGTAAAATCCAGCAATTCCTGTTAGTCTCAATATCTTCCCTAGATTTTCTTGTAGAACAGAAAACAAATAATGACATTGCCAGAGCACTTGCAGTTCCTTCGAGTTTTTTTAGGTTTGGTCAGTTGAAACAATGAGAAGGGAGGGAGCAATGATTTGGGATTTTATGGTGTTTCTTTCTTTGGTGTGATTAGCTTTGCAATACAAACTCTGGATAGTATCAGAAAGTGTATCCTGGCTGAAAGAAAGGCAGACAAAATGAAAGGAAATTAAATATGGCTGTGAAATTAAACCAAAAGAAAGTAAAAGAACAAGAAAGAAAGGCATCTACTCGGGCTGAAAGAGAGAAAAGTTGGAAAACATGAAACAGCTCTCTAAACACCCAGAAATATGTCTAAAAGGTTTCCTGTAAAAGCAGAGAGTTTAGGAAACTCTGAATACATCGAACTGCATTCCTTGACGAAGAAGAAAAAAATCAGAGTGAAGCCTTCACTACACTGTTCAAACCGTTCATTTCAACGAGAAGTCTGAAGTAAAAGCAAAAGGGTGTAAAATATTTCTTACTTCACAATACCTGGGAGAAAAAATTATTGGTCCATCCTTTGCAGAACATGGTGGGGGCAGCAAAGCTTCCTTGTCTTTTCACCTTGGGCTTGAACTTGGGCAGTAAACACTCTCTCTCTCTCTCTCTCTCTGAGTTCTATGTTACTTGACACAAAACGATCCTTTCCCACCTCTTCATCAACAGTGCAATTGTATCCCTGTGACCACATACCAGCCAGCTCTAATTCAGCCTGGAATTTATGCTGATTAAGGCAGAAATCTTGTGCTTCTGAACCAGATCTGTACTTGCAGTCTTTTGAAGTTGTCTCCTCGTGAGCCCTTGGGCCAAATTTATCGTTTACAGAAGACTACTGACAGGAACATAATGGATGCATTTTTCACAACACAGCTACTGTGGACATTTTACTGCAGCATGTCAAAGTCAAACAAAGCACATTTTCTGGTGGATGATCTATTTCATGTTGGAATGAAGCTGCTCAGTTCCAAAGCATGCCAACAGTCCATCCTTTCACGCTGCTCTACGGTACTGCAGCTATGGATATTGAGACAGATCTGATCTTATACTGTTCGCAGCACCTGCAAGCTCTGATACGGCTTCCTTCAGCTTCCTGCTCCTGGATTCAGTTGACCAAAAGGAAAGATTAGCTTACACGTTTTCTCCCTCCCTCCCTTAGAAAAAAACATCAATAGGTGAACAGAAAGGCCAATTTATCACCTTTCACTGTCCTCATTTGTTAGCATTTATAACGTGGAGTATTCAGATTCATGATTTTTTTTTTAATTCCTGGAGTTAGAAACTTATCAATAATGAGGAATTCTGCCAACATTAATGCAGTTTCTTCAGATTAGTACAACTACAATTGTTATCAAAAGCACAGTTCAAAAACACTTTTGTGTACAACCTATTTTCCTAGTGGAAATCTTCTGCTTTCCTGTTGTTTTGAAATCCACTGGTGTTGAGATGCCTCTCCCTAAATGTGCTTTTACTTATGCTTTAAATCATTTCCCTGCTCCATCCTGGTGTTTTATAGGAAGAAAACTAATATTACATATGAATCCCAGAATATTGTGCCTCCTTCAAAAGACATCACTCTATTAGGAATACATTTTAAGTGGCACATTTACTGTGCATTTTATTTTCACTTACAGTATGTGCTCTACATCCAGCACGCTGCCTATATCAATTTTAGTTTTCATAGTCTATTCCTGACACCTAATACAATCTGGGAGTGCTACTCCAGGATTTGGCAAGAAGGAACAGGTTGCGGATGAGCAGGTTTCTCTGACTCACCTGCACGGATCAACAAAGAAAAGTAAGAGGAGAGCGTGGAGATTGCAAAGGGGGAAAAAAAGAGAGCTATATCAGGCTGGATATTAGGAAATACTACTTCTCTGAAAGAGTGGTCAGGCACTGGAATGGGCTGCCCAGGGAGGTGGTGGAGTCACCGTCCCTGGAGGTGTTCAAGGAAAGTTTGGATGTTGTGTTGAGGGATATGGTTTAGCGAGAACCATTGGTGATATGTGGATGGTTGGACTGGATGATCTTATAGGTCTTTTCCAACCTTAGTGATTCTGTGATTCTGTGAGGGGGGAGTGATGTGTTTCTGTGGCTGCGGGGTGTGATGCAGCTGGCAGCCTGCCAGCTCGCAGTGCCACCGAGCTCCAGACATGCCAGCACAGCTGACTCAGCTCTTAGGAAGAAGGGAAGAGGAGGGAGAATTTCACAAATGTTTCTGATTGCCAAGGGATGGAGGTTGCTGGACTCTCCTCGAAGATTTTCAAAGCTGTCTTTTGCTTCAGGGATTCAATTGGTGTCCACAGAGAGGTACATGGGAAAGATACTCACTCAATAATCTCATACAGAACTGCTGTTATTGAATCATGCCTCTACTGCTGCTGGAAACCCAGCAGCACAGCTCCAGCCCACAAAGCACAAGTGTCAGCCTTTCCTGGCCAAAGCTGGCAGCTCTTAGATAAGCCACTGCCTCCAAGGAGACCAGCAAAGTGCATGCAGCTTAAGAGTATCCAAGTGAGAGACTGTCTGTGGCCCGTACCCCTTTTCTATATAAAAATTTAATCATCAGTTTCTCACCACTGCATCCTTTACGTGTTGTTTATTTACTAGGAATAGCTCCAAGCCTTTAAAGGGCTCTGCCTGTCTGTGAGAGCCGCCCTGTCCCATGCATTTGAGAACAGCCCAGGTCCTGCTTGGCTGTGGGGGGGGAAGACTGTGCTTTTCCAGGCTTCCACTCCTAACTGAGAAGAGGTAGGAGCAAGAAAATAGCTATTTTCCAGCACTAAGAACTGCAACACAGACAGGCTAAGGCCCATACTGTCAAAAGGCATACACAGCCCCTACTTCTCACTGAAATCAAGCAGACCTCAGTGCTTCTGAAGATAAGAGCGAATGTGAACTGGGCCCAAAATAAGCACTAGGAACTGAGATTGTGTTAATTCCCTGATCAGGATCCTCACCACAGGCCTCGCCCTCAGCCTTTCCAGGGCACACGAGAGCATTCAGGCTGGCCTGAATTCCCCCAGAGGGAATGGAAGGACACATGTATGGGGAGCACATTCCTACATCTTCTACCCTGACCAGCTGGCTCTCCGGGCAGAAGGAGTCTCAGGACAGCAGCATCCTGGTTGCCTGACCCCAAAGCTCCTGCTGACTAGCACTGCCCCACAAACCACTCACACACTCTTGCATACTTAACATGAACAAAAGGAGCAAGATTAAGGCACGGGCTTTCCCAAAAGGCAGTGCTGAGCAGCACACAGATTACTGTGTGGCTGGTGAGTGCCCCGGCCACGTGCTCTTTGTTAAAGTTTCAATGGGCAGGGCCTCAGCTGCATTTCTCCAGCTTCAGGAATGAAGATAGAGATTTCATCTCTGTTGCAAAGCAAAGAAGGAACTTGGGGCACTCTGTCTGAAATCAACACAGCACAGTTATGCAAAACTTGTGTGCAACTTGCATCTCTTGTGTAATCCTTGTTGTAACCGGCCTCACTAACTACTCCAGAAAGGAAGGAGGGGCAGAGGGCAGAGAAAGTTCACACTTAGATCAAATGAAAAATGGGAAAATATCCAGAGAGCTTTAATCAGGTAAAAACACAGTTCCCTCTCATGGGAAACCTCCAGGACAGGTTTCCCTGAACTTCATACAGGGTTATAAATTGGAGGAGAGTCACACAGAGTTCAGTACTGGTTCACTATAAAAAAAATCCTGTCATTCCTATTTTCCTTCTTGAGTGATATTCACCAATAGCTAGCTGTAAGCCAGTTCATAATTACAGGTTGCTGAGAGCTCAGGAGAATAGATCAGCTGTGGTTTTCTCCAGCTCTGCTGTGGCGTGGTGTCAACGAGTTTATATGCCCACCCCCAGCCTACTGAATTAAGGAATGACAGGTTATTGATTAGCTATTGTATTAGGATGCAAGCTAGGCAGGAATTTGGGGAAAACAGGATAAGGGACAAGGGGCTTGAATGGAAAAACAAGATAAGGGATAGAGTGACATCATGAGGAAGAGCTGAGGCACTATCAGCAAGAACCAGCTTACTTCTGGAAGTTGAACACAAAACTAGGCTAAAGGTGAAGATTCAAAGAGAGGAAGACTACTAAATTCACCCCCATGACCACCAGAGAAAGACCCCCGCTATGAACCACGCATGTGTCAAGGGGAGGAGCAGCATGCAGATGAGTTTCCAGAAGATTAATGAATATGTAACTTAATTCCAGGACATGTTTTGAATATGCATAAGGTTGCTCTACAAATTTGTACCACTCTTGCTTGTTGGTGTGCATGTTAGGAGGAATTATCCCCCACACACCCAACGATACGCATCTCATTGAATAAACGTACCTGCTTTATAACCTAACTTTGGGTTATAGAGTTTGATTCCGCAAATCAGTCTCCTCCACTGTCTGCTGTCCTAGGTCATTGCTTATTTTTGTATGTGGCCTTGGAGAAGCAGGCTGGCCACTGTCACCAAGGGACTGTGGTCTCCAGCTGGAGGTTAGCCACCAGCCCCTTCCTGCTGCCCCTGGAGCAGCAGAAAAAGCATGCCTGACCCCTGTCTCTTTCCTGACGCCTCTCCTCTCTCCAGCAGGAAACAAAGTTCTGGCCCAGGTTCAGATCCTCAGCCCCGAGGGGGCAAAATTCAAATCTGCCACCCCCGAACAGCCTTGGGGTGGCTCTGTGGGCGAAGGCAATGAAGGATGTTTGCAGACACAAGGTGCTCCCTGACCACACTCGTGGGACAGAGAAGGGGAGATGTTGCATTAGCTCTCCCAGGGCCTGTTGCAGATTCACTACCCAGAACACGACATGCACAATATTTACAGCTTAGATAACAGGCCTGTCTTCATCTTTGAATGCAAAGAAATGAAGAAATTTTTGCTTCCCTGTGGAAATGAGACTCAGCTCCAATGCTGCAGCACAGTGACTGGCAGCTACAGCAAGACCTGCATACTGCCTTGTCAACAGTCAGTGACACTGGCTGCTTCAATCCCTATCTTCTCCCAGGCAGTGATTAACACCACTGCTAATTTGCAGCTCATGACAAGAAGAAAATGACCCAATTTCTAGCTCATTTTGAACCTGGCTACCTAGATCTTAGATGCTGCAATGCTTGGATGTAAAGTCCATTCTATTTATTATTAAAAGCACTCAAACAGCAAGTAGAATACATTTTATTTTAAGAGCTGGGATGGCAAACCTGCAAGTGTTTTGGAAAATGAAAATTAAGCAGTGTAGGGTAAAGGGAGACAGGAGAACTCTTCTGCCTCAACAGATTTTGAAAATTCAAGGTAAGGAATGCCAAAACCTGGAAACAATGAGCCCTGACCCTTGTTTGTTGTAGGAGCACTCTGGTAAAGGGCCCTTAAAGAGGGTGTTTACACCGCTCCAGGAGTCTTTAATACCTGTTTAAACTTTCTTTCCTCCTGCAAAGGGGTCTCAGTGGATAGAAAACTCAAGCGTTGAGTTTCTTGCTGCTAGTAGAATTTGGCTCTTCATTAACGAGGCTTTTCAGGTCAATTTTGCTTTAATGGTGAGCTATTAAAAGTGCAAAGAAGGGAGCACTGACAGATCTTCCTTTCTAAGAAGGTACCTGTGCAGTGGGAGTGAATAGAGCCATGCAGCAGCAGAACCAAGTGAGGAATCTGCTCTTTTGCAGCCTCATTGCCAGAGGGATACAGCATCACCTGGACTGGGCAAACAGAGCAATATGAAAAAGCAAACTGGAAATTCGATGAAGTTGTATGAGGAAGGCAGAAGGCCAGGCCTGCTCAAGGCACTGGCAGCACATCACCTACTTTGGGGTAGATAATGAAGATGTCCAGGAGAAAGGAAGACATCTAAGTAACACCTGTGGGCAATGCTGCCCTAACATGTAATGGAAACTGTTTCAGTTTGGAGTTAGGAAGGTGAATTTCAAGGGAGGCAGTTCTGCTTGCTCAGTAGATTGAAGATTTCTGGAGGTTAAGAGTGAACTGAATCTGGATCTGGATGGAACAAATGAGGATGAATGTCACCTGCAAAGAAAGGGGAATTACCCGAGACAAGTGACTAGAGCTTGATCAGGGAGGGCCTCTTACATTACATGGACATCCCCAATGCCAGGTGTCAAATTTGTCTGCCACCAGCTGCCAAAGATCTAGCTTTTGGCTGCTGAACAAGTATGAATCTTAGATGGTGACACCGTGTTTTCACATTGACTCCAGCAATTATGGGCATTTGTAACTGTAAAATTGAACAAAGTAGCTTATAACTAATAAAAAAGGAGGAGAAAGGAAAGGTAAGATTTATAAGGTTTGTGCTGAGTCTTTTACTGCATGCCACAAGCGGCAAGAATGACACAGAGTTGGTTAATACGCAAGAAATTCAGTGGGAACTCATCAGCTCATTTAGGTTCCCTTTGAAATTTTTAGTTTTCACACTGAAGAATCTTAGCTCCTGCCTACTACCCCTGAAATCAAAATCAAAAAAATACAATAGGGGAGTTGTGTTGTATCTTCTGGAGGTGCCACGTGCAGTAAGTGTAGACTAACAGGTCTGCTACCCCCAAGTTCAGTTTAAATCACAGAAAGGCCCAGGTTGGAAGGGACCTCAAGGATCATGAAGCTCCAACCCCCCTGCCACAGGCAGTGCCACCAACCTCCCCATTTAATACTAGACCAGGTTGCCCAGGGCTCCATCCAACCTGGCCTTGAACACCTCCAGGGATGGGGCATTCACAGCCTCTCTGGGCAGCTATTCCAGCACCTCACCACTCTCATAGTAAAGAGCTTCCCCCTGACATCCAACCTAAATCTTCCCTCCCTCAACTTCAAACCATTTCCCCTTGTCCTGCTGTTATCTACCCTTTCAAAGAGTTGACTCCCCTCCTCTTTATAGGCTCCCTTTAGGTACTGAAAGGCTGCAATGAGGTCACCCCGCAGCCTTCTTTTCTCCAGGCTGAACAAGCCCAGCTCCCTCAGCCTGTCTTCGTAAGGGAGATGCTCCAGCCCTGATCTTTGTGGCTCTCCCCTGGACCCTCTCCAACAGCTCTCGTCTTTCTTGTACTGGGGCTCCAGACCTGACACAGCACTCCAGATGGGGCCTCACAAGAGCAGAGTAGAGAGGGACAATCACCTCCCTGTACCTCCTGGCCACTCCTCTTCTGATGGAGCCCAGGATACCATTTGCTTTCTGAGCTGCAAGAGCACACTGCTGGCTCATGTTCAGTTTTTCATCCATCAGGACCCCCAGGTCCTTCTCTGCAGGGCTGCTCTCAAATCAGGATGTGTCTGCATTGCTAGGCCAAGCTTCAGCCAGGTTTCAGCTGACACTAGCCTTGGTTGACTTGTTCCTGCTCCCCACCCCTTGCACTGCTAATCCTTTCTATTGGGACCAGTGCTCATGAAACTGGGTGGCAAACTCCTCAGGCTGGAAACCCACCCTCCTGAGGAAACCACCACGCTTCAGCTGGATCGGATTTATTTCTGCCACTGTGAGAGCTGCAGAAAGAAGGAAGGGCTGTGGGAGTACAGGGGTACCCCCACCCGGACCACCCTGATGTCACCACGTGCTTTCTGTAGCCATGGTTTTAAGATATCAGGCAGCTCCTCTGAGTCCAGCTGTCTGCTGCCAGGCACAAGCAAGGAGGGCTGCAGTAGCAAAACTTACAGAGCAGATTTTGTGCTGAAATGGCTGTACACACTTATACAAATACTTCAGCTGGGAAGACCACAGCAACAGCTGGAAGCCACACAACATCCCAACAAGTGCAGCAAAAAGACCTAAAATTTCTATCACAGAACTAAATTCTGATGGTTTTGATTATTTTTGAGTCCCATTCAGGTGAGAACCCTGCTGAAGTGTAAAGGCTGAGAATAAGGAGCATCTTTGCTCAAGGAAGGATGGCAGCGTTTGGACCACGATTTGCCCCAGATAACCAGCACTTAGGCATGACTGTTTGCTCCCCAGAAGCCACCCATGCTGCATACCTCTACCTGGCAAAAGAACTCCTAACTGGAGACATACGATTGCTCAGTGTTGCAAGATTCCTCTCCAGAAGAACCTCAGGCCAAATTTCGCCCACAAATGTACTTACACAACTTGCACTTGCATGAGTGAGAGTCATGTATTCATATCCCAGGGTAGCAAAAACACTTTTGATGACCCATCCACCCCCTCCTTTTTCCTCTCTGCTTTCCTGCTACAAAGAGAAAAGAAGTATTTGATGGCTAAGCTGCATCGCATGCTATCTCCATGTCAAACCTCACCCCAGGTTCCCTTGCCTTTCTTGTTCACACACTTGCTAAAAAAGTGGCAAGCTTTCTCATTCCTTGCCAAAACAAAGCATACATAAGCAAATGGAAACATTTTTTTCTTTCTTTCTTTCTTTTTTTTTAATTAAAGTTTTTGGCACTTTTCCTAAAAATCACAGCAAATGAGATTGCAGAGATAAACTCTAATCCATCTTGCTGCAACGACTTGAAGTCAAATCATTTGCCTCCAGCTAATACAAGTTCCCTCCACTTTTTCCCAGTTGAGGATGACATCTTCATCAAAAAGAGACACGCAGCCCCAAAAGCTTCTGCCTGTAGACAAGAAGGTAGTGGCACAAGTCCAGCAGACCACACAGCATCAACCAAGTGAGCCTGAATCACACTTTACTTCGAGTGGTCAAATTGAAAACAGTTATTGCTAATGTCTGAGAAGTGCTAATTAAATTGCAATTCCCTGTTTTCTTCAACCACAAATTACTGTAGCTACACACCAGAAGTTGGAGGATCCACTTAGGAAAAATGTTCCTAACGTTTCATCCTCTGTCATGGAAATCTGCTGCACACGAAAGTAAGATTTAGGAAAAGCAAATCAAACCAAAGCCACTTTCTCATCTTGCTGAAAGATCTGATGGCCAGGCTGGCTGTAAGGCACAGCTCTGGACATCCTTTCTTAAGCAAGCAAGCTCAAGTACAACTCCCACTAGAGAACAAAAATTCTACTGTCCAACACAACAGGGAGCATGCAGCAGGGCTATGCCTTTCTGTCTCCACTGTCTGCTGTCCTAGGTCGTTGCTTATTTTTGTATGTGGCCTTGGAGAAGCAGGCTGGCAGCTGTCACCAAGGGACTGTGGTCTCCAGCTGGAGGTTAGCCACCAGCCCCTTCCTGCTGCCCCCGGAGCAGCAGAAAAAGCATGCCTGACCCTTGTCTCTTCCCCAACTCCTCTCACCAGCAGGTAACAAAACTATGGCCCAGGTTCAGATCCTCAGCCCCGAGGAGGCAAAATTCAAATCTGCCACCCCCGAAGAACCTTGTGGTGGCTCTGTGGGCAAAGGCAGTGAAGGATGTTTGCAGACAGAAGGTGCTCCCTGACCACACTCGTGGGACAGAGAAGGGCAGATGTTGCATTAGCTCTCCCAGGGCCTGTTGCAGATTCACTACCCAGAACACGATATGCGCAATATTTACAGGCCTGTCTTCATCTCTGAATGCAAAGAAATGAAGAAATTGTTGCTTCCCTGTGGAAATGAGACTCAGCTCCAATGCTGCAGCACAGTGACTGGCAGCTACAGCAAGACCTGCATACTGCCTTGTCAACAGTCAGTGACACTGGCTGCTTCAATCCCTATCTTCTCCCAGGCAGTGATTAACGACACTGCTAATTTGCAGCTCATGACAAGAAGAAAATGACCCAACTTCTAGCCATTTTGAACCTGGCTACCTAGTTCTTAAATGCTGCAATGCTTGGATGTAAAGTCCGTTCTATTTATTATTAAAAGCACTCAAACAGCAAGTAGAATACATTTCATTTTAAGAGCTGGGATGGCAAACCTGCAAGTGTTTTGGAAAATGAAAATTAAGCAGTGTAGGGTAAAGGGAGACAGGAGAACTCTTCTGCCTCAACAGATTTTGAAAATTCAAGGTAAGGAATGCCAAAACCTGGAAACAATGAGCCCTGACCCTTGTTTGTTCTAGGAGCACTCTGCTAAAGGGTCCTTAAAGAGGGTGTTTACACTGCTCCAGGAGTCTTTAATGCCTGTTTAAACTTTCTTTCCTCCTGCAAAGGGGTCTCAGTGGATAGAAAACTCAAGTGTTGAATTTCTTGCTGCTAGTAGAATTTGGCTCTTCACTAACAAAGCTTTTCAGGTCAATTTTGCTTTAATGGTGAGCTATTAAAAGTGCAAAGAAGGGAGCACTGACAGATCTTCCTTTCTAAGAAGGTATGTGTGCAGTGAGAGCGAATAGAGCCATGCAGCAGCAGAACCAAGTGAGGAATCTGCTCTTTTGCAGCCTCATTGCCAGAGGGAGACAGCATCACCTGGACTCGTGCAAACAGAGCAATATGAAAAAGCAAACTGGAAATTTGATGAAGTTGTATGAGGAAGGCAGAAAGCCAGGCCTGCTCGAGGCACTGGCAGCAAATCATCTCCTTTGGGGTAGATAATGAAGATGTCCAGGAGAAAGGAAGACATTTAAGTAACACCTGTGGGCAATGCTGCCCTAACATGTACTGGAAACTGTTTCAGTTTGGGGTTAGGAAGGTGAATTTCAAGGGAGCCAGTTCTGCTTGCTCGGTAGATTGCAGATTTCTGGAGGTTAAGAGTGAACTGAAGCTGGATCTGGATGGAACAAATGAGGGTGAATGTCACCTGCAAAGAAAGGGGAATTACCTGAGACAAGTGACAAGAGCTTGATCAGGGAGGGCCTCTTACATTACATGGACACCCCCAATGCCAGGTATCAAATTTGTCTGCCACCAGCTGCCAAAGATCTAGCCTTTGGCTGCTGAACAAGTATGAATCTTAGATGGTGACACCGTGTTTTCACATTGACTCCAGCAATTACGGGCACTCATAACTGTAAAATTGAACAAAATAGCTCATAACTAATAAAAAGGAGGAGGAAGGAAAGGTAAGATTTATAAGGTTTGTGCTGAGTCTTTTACTGCATACCACAAGTGGCAGTCTTCAAGAATGACACATAGAGTTGGTTAATACGCCAGAAATTCAGTGAGAACTCATCAGCTTATTTAGGTACCCTTTGAAATTTTTAGTTTTCACAATGAAGAATCTTAGCTCCAGCCTACTACCCCCGAAATCAATTTAAACTCTCAAAAAAAAATACAACGGGGGAGTTATGTTGTATCTTTTGGAGATGCCGTGTGCAGTAAGTGTAGACTAACAGGTCTGCTACCCCCAAGTTCAGTTTAAATCACAGAATGGCCCGGGTTGGAAGGGACCTCAAGGATCATGAAGCTCCAACCGCCCTGCCACAGGCAGGGCCACCAACCTCCCCATTTAATACTAGACCAGTTTGCCCAGGGCCCCATCCAACCTGGCCTTGAACACCTCTAGGGATGGGGCATTCACAGCCTCTCTGGGCAGCTATTCCAGCACCTCACCACTCTCATAGTAAAGAGCTTCCCCCTGACATCCAACCTAAATCTTCCCTCCCTCAACTTCAAACCATTTCCCCTTGTCCTGCTGTTATCTACCCTTTCAAAGAGTTGACTCCCCTCCTCTTTATAGGCTCCCTTTAGGTACTGAAAGGCTGCAATGAGGTCACCCCGCAGCCTTCTTTTCTCCAGGCTGAACAAGCCCAGCTCCCTCAGCCTGTCTTCGTAAGGGAGATGCTCCAGCCCTGATCTTTGTGGCTCTCCCCTGGACCCTCTCCAACAGCTCTCATCTTCCTTGTAGTGGGGCTCCAGACCTGACACAGCACTCCAGATGGGGCCTCACAAGAGCAGAGTAGAGAGGGACAATCACCTCCCTGTACCTCCTGGCCACGCCTCTTCTGATGGAGCCCAGGATACCATTTGCTTTCTGAGCTGCAAGAGCACACACTGCTGGCTCGTGTCAAGTTTTTCACCCATCAGGACCCCCAGGTCCTTCTCTGCAGGGCTGCTCTCAAATCAGGATGTGTCTGCATTGCTAGGCCAAGCTTCAGCCAGGTTTCAGCTGACACAAGCCGTGGCTGACTTGTTCCTGCTCCCCACCCCTTGCACTGCTAATCCTTTCTATTGGGACCAGTGCTCATGAAACTGGGTGGCAAACTCCTCAGGCTGGAAACCCACCCTCCTGAGGAAACCACCACACTTCAGCTGGATTGGATTTATTTCTGCCACTGTGAGAGCTGCAGAAAGAAGGAAGGGCTGTGGGAGGACAGGGGTACCCCCACCCGGACCACCCTGATGTCACCACGTGTTTTCTGTAGCCATAGTTTTAAGATATCAGGCAGCTCCTCTGAGTCCAGCTGTCTGCTGCCAGGCACAAGCAAGGAGGGCTGCAGTAGCAAAACTTACAGAGCAGATTTTGTGCTGAAATGGCTGTACACGCTTATACAAATACTTCAGCTGGGAAGACCACAGCAACAGCTGGAAGCCACACAACATCCCAACAAGTGCAGCAAAAAGACCTAAAATTTCTATCACAGAACTAAATTCTGATGGTTTTATTTTTTGAGTCCCATTCAGGTGAGAACCCTTCTGAAGTGTAAAGGCTGAGAATAAGGAGCATCTTTGCTCAAGGAAGGATGGCAGCATTTGGACCACGATTTGCCCCAGATAACCAGCACTTAGGCATGACTGCTCCCCAGAAGCCACCCATGCTGCATACCTCTACTTGGCAAAAGAACTCCTAACTGGAGACATACGATTGCTCAGTGTTGCAAGATTCCTCTCCAGAAGAACCTCAGGCCAAATTTCGCCCACAAATGTACTTACACAACTTGTACTTGCATGAGTGAGAGTCATGTATTCATATCCCAGGGCAGCAAAAACACTTCTGATGACCCATCCACGCCCTCCTTTTCCTCTCTGCTTCCAAAGTAACTATGGTGCAACAAATGTGTGTAATGTAATATAAGGCTTCTGCTGACTGTCTTCAGGAGCAAGCGAGAGCCTCTTTATCCCCACACCCTTCCACATTGGTATGCAGTGCCAGAACTGACCCTCTTGTGAGAAAAGCAGGACACAGCAGTGCTCAGCTACTAGCTGCCGTGTCCTGTGATGATGCCTGAGCTAAGCCAGTTCTTAGGCTTGGAGCCACGGATGATTTTTCCCTTAGGTCAAATTGCTGGATGTCTGTTCTGCTCCTGTTGGGGTTGTTTTGGTGGGGCAAGAGGCAGCAGAAATTTTCCTTATGTTGTACAAAACATGCTTTTCTGCTCAACTGTTGCCTAGCAGACTTTCTGCAAAACCTGGTCAGCCCGTGCGCTCTCCTGCCGCATCCATATATCACTGCAGCTTTCCATCTTAGTCTTACTGCCTTTATACTTGTTACAGGCAGGCAGAGGATGTCTTGGGGCAGGGGGGGGGGCTGTGGTGTGCAGCAGGTGTTCTCCAGGGCCCCATTTCATTGTAAGCTCTCACTTTACAGTTATGGTGACCTGCAGCAGGCAGGGTTTGGTGATGTGGGTGGACTTCCCAGCCCCTTCCCCTGCCCATCTAAATAAAGCAGATCTCTTACTGTCTGCAATGTGCAATACATACCCTAAGTCAGTCTCCTCTCTCACCACCACTCTTTTTTACTTCAGTAGAATTATTTCTGAAGTACACTGGAACATGGAAATAGGAAAGAAAATAAGACCAGGCTCAGCCCTTGTGTGAAATACTGTTTCTTAAAACATTAAAACCATGAACACATTTTTATGTTTAAAACTGTTTCAAATTCCAACAAGGGAGAAGAAGCATACACTCACTGAATAATAACATTTACCTCTAAGTGGATTTTCTAAGAGCCTGCTGAGACTCCGCATGCTACTCAAAACTAGAAGTTTGTAATGGAAAATGCTGACAAACTACAGCTATATATAGATCATCTCTTATAAACAAAAGTAAAGTGATTTATAACATCCACTTAAAGTGACCAAAACCTCATTACTCACTCACTGTCATCTCTGCTTCTTAAAAAGTGCATGACTTCCTAAAATGCTTTCCAACATACGCAAAGACAGCAACTATAACACTAAAGATTACTTCATTTATAAGTAACTTTCCATTTGAGATCTGCACTGTATTTGAAAATGCAGCCAATAAAGTTCCTTGAAGCATATGGAATGACTTCCTTGGGTCTGGACCAGGCTTCATTTTCCGGCTTTGCCACTATATTTTAAGCAATAGACATTATTTTACAGAAGTGAAAGGCTTTCACTGCAAAGTTACACCTTTGCATCATTCACAGCTTTCAAGAAAACATGTATTTATCTTTAATTGTACCAACTTTAAATCATCTTAATGCAACCTGACCTAGCCATGTCCACCTCCTCCTCCACCTCTAAAGGAGGCACCTCCCCTGACTCATCAATCCATGGAAAATTATAGGATAAGCACCTGATAGAAAAATAGTCTGTCTCTGTCACCAAATTGCACAAAGGAGATTAACAAAGAAATCTGTCTATTTGAGCCAAAGCCTTGTCTGCACCCTCAGACACAAGTGCAAAGCTATGGGCAGCTCCCCAGGTACAGGAACAGTCCGGTGAAATTCAGTAGAGCAACGACCATTTGCAGCCCTGGATCACAGAAATTGTCAGAGCCCCTGGACTTCTCCCTGAGCATTTTACAGTCATTGCTGTGCTGGGCTCTACTGCGATTAAAAGGAAAAACAGTTTTGCCTAACCATAGCATGGCTGTATGAAGTTGAATGAAAACTCTTAAAAGCCAACAGTGCCTTTGTAAACGTTGAGCTCTGTCAGCAGGGTGCTGCTTGCTGCTTTCAGACACGTATCATTACTCAAGACAGGCAATAAAGTGCATTTCCCTTGCATCTTTTTCTTTACCAGTTTCAGATACCAATGGGGACCTTTATTTTGAGATCTGGACGCAGAGAGACCCACTTGTGCTCTGAGACCCCAGCAGTACTGCTGCATGTTAAGGCAGGGCTTAGAGCACAAAAGTCCCCCACATCTAAAGGTGTTCATCAAAGGACTGCTCCAAGAAACAGACGCCAATGGTATATTATGAGAATGGCAGAATCTGGCTTAGTGCCTCAACTTCTCCAAATTTAAAGGACAAAAAATTTTTTTTTTTCAGTACCGTACATGTCAGTTTCCTTAGCATAACTAAATGGTATTATGCAGTCTCATTAAATCCACACATCTGTGCAGTAATTTGCAATTTATGGATATTTGCTGACACAATGTTCCAACCAACAGGTTTGGCTCACGTTTCTTTTCTCACCGTGCCATCTCCAAGTCACCAGAAAAGCAAACAAAAGCAGAACTCTACAGTAAATATTCCCAAAGTGTTCCACGAGGAGATCTACTGTTCATCATCTGCACACGTTTAAGGCAACGAGAAGGAAAGAGGGTGGTGGGAAGGAAGGCGGCAAGTAAAACGGACCGTTAGGAACCTACAAATTTACGTATCTAACAGTTAGATGCGTCCTCAAGAGATTAAAAGGGCAGAGGAAGGGAGGGGACATTTTCTCTGATTAACAGCTTCAAAAGCACACCCATTCTTGCCAGTGCACCCGAAAGCGCCGTGCCCACACAGCACGGACAGCCCGGCGCTTCCAGCTGCCCCTCCCGCCGCGGGCAGCGGGACTATTTCCTTGACCTCCGGCTAGCTGTGAAGTTACTCGTGCACAGTGCGAGGGCCAACGCCGGCAGCACGCCAGCAGGTCCCCGTGTGCCCTGCGCAGGGACACGGCACGGCGAGCCGAGGCCGTACCGCTCAGCCAGCCCGCCGCGGGACGCGCGCGTACCTCCGGCGCAGCTTCCGGCAGCCCGGCCTCGTGTGGCGGCACCACGGCCCCGCGCCGCCTCAGGCAGCGCCGCCGCTCGCAGGGCAGCCGGCCGGCGCGGCACGCAATGCAACGGAACGCGGGGCTGGCAGCGGTCTATCTATATCAGCAACATAAAAACGATCATTAGCACGAGGAGAAGACACACATACAGACCAACCAGGACCTGCAGATTTCCGCGGTTCGCGACAGGCCCTCAGCTGGGATGCTCCCCACGCACAGCCAGGCACTTGCAACAAGTGTCTTGTTCCCATAGGCAGAGAGCTACAGTAAGGCACAATGATTTCCAAGTCAGCTTGCACACGTGAGAATGCCTGGGGGTCCCAATTCAGTGCAATACTTAAGCAATCACCAATCTCAAACTTTAAAGTCAACAGACTTGAGTACATATACATAGGTAATCACACGAATTCATTGCTGGGCTGAACAGGCATGTTCCAGCTCACAGCAGCAATGAAAGGACATTGTGCAGGACGAACAAAAAGCCTTGAGGAAAGGATTAGTAGTGTCACAAGTTAAACATCTCCTCCCTGATGACAGACAGGATCGGGTCAACTGCGCAGACAAGCGAGAATGCTGCAGCATGAAGTTAGAAACAAACTACTGCCTCCAGTAGCATTTCAGATAACAAAGAATACCAGCATGCAATAATCAACATTTTAATAGCTTTCCTGTAGAGGGCAGGTAGAGATTTTTCAGTGCGTAACTGCATACCATTTCTACTCTAGATCTCCTCCTTGGTGGCTTTAACTTACCTAGCAGATTTAAGTGTAAGAAATAACAATGAACTTCTTTATAATCAGCCTCCAAAATCTTGCAGTTCTTGCTTCGCAGTTCCAAAAATCGTAGCCTAGGAGGGCTAGGTTATAGTAACGATATGCTGTCATTAACAGTCTACTGAATTAAACAAATGATACAGAAGGACCTGAGCAACAACTCTGCCTCACTGTCTTAAAAATAGATAACAGGGGTTTGGTGACAATATGAACACACCAACCATCAGACCAATATTGGTCTTTCAAAAAAGAAAAAGTATTATTTTAAAAATTACCTTAATCCACACTAAACATACAAATTCCTCAGATGATTATGCCTTCTAAGTACAGGATATATCCAGAATTTACTGCAGATTATTTGAGCATCTCTCGCTCACAGCAAGCAGAAAGTAGTTAGGTGCCTGCTGAAATAACTGCCAAGAAAAGATGAGAGAGATATAAATCAAATTTATTGGCTGTCTAGCAGACGTTACATTCAATTTTCTCTTGTCACGTTCTCATCAAGTGTAGGTACTCGCACAATCCTACTTGCAATGGTTCTGATCAGAAACGTGTCAGACCCAACCACCCCGGTGCCAAATTTGATCTTAAGATTCAAAAAGGCAGCATGCATATTCACAAGTAGGACATATCATTTTATACACCACATGTGATGTTTCATTTATCTGCTTTCGCGTGTGTACCAGATCCGTTCATTTCCTTCTGTGCTCCTAAACATTCATAACCACCACTATCCACATGTGTAAGCTCAGCACTCTTTGCAGAAAGTGACTTGCTGGTATAACCAATTCTTCATTACTGTTCCTATGATTCAGGCCTGGAGCTTCAGGATCATGGGCTTCTTTAAAGGTATCACCAGCTGGGGATTCTCACTCAAGGGAAAGAACAAAGCATCTGGCACATGGCAGAACCCGAGACACTTAAAGCTCAGAGGTTTATTTTAGGCAGCTGAACCTCACGCACACACGGAGGTGGAATATCCTGGTCTCCAACATTCAGTTCTGATGGGAAACATCAGGAAGGAGAAGTTTTTGCATTGACAGTGGAAGAAAAAAGAAAAAGTAATCACACAGGTCAAACAAATGTTTCATTTGCTGTAAAACTAACTTGACTTGAGACACTGATTTGAGCAAAAGTAAAACATTTTGGAAGTTGCATGACCTCCCCTTTCAAGTGCTGGCCCTTCAGAGCTCAAATAGATCGTTTTGAAACATGGAAACGTTTTCCACTTTTAAACAGCAAAAGCCATTTCAATATCACTGAAGTGTTTTGTCCCCCAACATTTTCATCAGACTTGACTTTAGGCTCGCAAGACTCCAGAAGGAGCGATCTCCAGGAAGAGATCCTTCCTTCGTGGAAGTCAGCCCTTAAATGGGGTCTAGGAGAGGTGGAGCCTGGCTCCACCCCTTCCAGGCACACAGGTGAATTGCTTTCACCTGTGCTCCCATGGCTGACTCAGTGCTTGCCTCAGGTGGTCAATCAGAGGTTCAGGCCATGATTCAACAGTTCCCATACAAACGTGTCAGACCCAACCACCCTGGTGCCAAATTTGATCTTAAGATTCAAAAAGGCAGCATGCATTTTCACAAGTAGGACATATCATTTTATACACCACATGTGATGCTCCATTTATCTACTTTCATGTGTGTACCAGATCCATTCATTTCCTTCTGTGCTCCTAAACATTTATAACCACCACTATCCACACATGTAAGCTCAGCACTCTTTGCAGAAAGTGACTTGCTGGTATAACAAATTCTTCATTACTGTTCCTATGTTTCAGGTCTGGAGCTTCAGGATCACGGGCTTATTTAAAGATATCACCAGCTGGGGATTCTCACTCAAGGGAAAGAACAAAGCATCTGGCACATGGCAGAACCCGAGACACTTAAAGCTCAGAGGTTTATTTTAGGCAGCTGAACCTCACGCACACATGGAGGTGGAATATCCTGGTCTCCAACTTTCAGTTCTGATGGGAAACATCAGGAAGGAGATGTTTTTGCATTGACAATGGAAGACAAAAAAAAATAATCACATGGGTCAAACAAATGTTTCATTTGCTGTAAAACTAACTTGACTTGAGACACTGATTTGAGCAAAAGTAAAACATTTTGGAAGTTGCATGACCTCCCCTTTCAAGTGCTGGCCCTTCAGAGCTCAAATAGATCGTTTTGAAACAAACATGGAAACATTTTCCACTTTTAAACAGCAAAAGCCATTTCAATATCACTGAAGTGTTTTGTCCCCCAACATTTTCATCAGACTTGACTCAAATTCCATTTTGGTCCCACTCACAAGCTGCCTTTTCAGTCAAATTTGTTACTGTCATTTCCACCTAGCAGTTGCCAGTACATTTCACTCCCAGCTGGCTGTAAGGATGCAAAGCAGTCTCAAATTCAGTCTTCCATATCAAGAAGTAGAAAATTTGTTTAAATCTAGATATTTTTGGAGTAGCCATTGTCTAGAGAACAAAAACAACAAAAAACACTACAAAACAACCAAAACACCCCCAAAATATGAAAAACAAACATTTGAACCATCTATAATGACTTGAGGTGGGAAGAGGTTGCTGTACGATACTGGGAACAAACAGTTCTGGCTGCATATACCGGAGTAGTGTTGTCCCCAAATACAAGCTACAGGTTCCTCAAGGATCCAACTCCTAGCATCTCCTGAATGCACTCTGCCCACCACAAGCTCAGCTCCCAAACACTGGTGAGCCCAGGGAAGTCAGCACAAGGCTGCTACAGACACTCCAGTGCCTCCTGAACTTATAAAGGCCCTGCAGTTCTCTGGGCCTTAAACTCCCACTGTAAGTCATTTAAGGCACTTCCATAAATCTTACTCAGCATATAGCTGCATCTTTAGATGCCTAAACATATGTTTAAACCAGAATCTAAATCCCTTTGCCACTCGGTTCATCTACAAAGCAGAGGTCAAAAGTCTTTATTCTCATGAGGGTTCAGTGACAGTAAGTTGATTAATGTTGGAGATGAATGTTCATGGTAAAGTCAATGGACGCAGAAACAAATCCTAATTCAGCATGCCATACACTGCTTAAAGGAATCCCAACTTTGGTAAAGTGCCTTTTCCATCAGACACAAGATACATCTGCTTGCAAAAAACTTCCCCAAATTTCATTTCGTATATTTTGGCTCAAGCTAGTACTAACAGCCTGCCTCTTTTATGAGTTCTTCATAAAAAATCTCTCTGTACATCCTTTAAGTTCTCTAATACTGGGATCAAAGCAGAAAAACCCAGAATGTGAGTGCTAGCAACAAGTGCAGTTTAACACAGGCTCCAAGGAAAAGAAAGGCAGGACTTCGCATATGTTTGCGGGAAAGAGAAACCATTCAAGGGAGTGAGAAAAAACTTCTAATGCTGATGTCTTATAACATGCCCGTGCCAGCTGAGATGTCTTCACAAAGACCATAGCACATGCTGTTGATTCCATGACTCACTATTTCCAGTGTTAGAAGTATGGCCGGATACTGTGCTAATAAGGAAAATCAATTTCTGTTCCTACAGTGAGTTGTTCTTGTAACATAAACTGAATAGATTAATAAAAAAGAAATCTGGATATTAATGTAAGACAAAAAATGACATTAATAGCAATTTGGAAAGAAAAAGCAACTACATCTGCTAAAATATCTACTGGAATAGACATGGAACAAAATTCTACCTGGTCTTTAACGCATTTCATTCCCTTACTCTATAGTTAAACACAGGGTATGACTGGCATTGGCTTTAAAGAAGGGATTTATTACACAGAAAACGTCAAGGCTGGCTTTGAGAAAATCCTGACGACGTAAGGCAGGACAGACTGCAGCAGAGTGAAGAATCCTATCCTCCCCCCCTCGGGGTCTTCAGTGACACTTCAAGCACTTGCTAAGCTTGACTGAGCCCAAGCTCTCTGTGGCACAACTACATCCTCTGCCTTCTCATCTGGCAAGGGTGCTTTGATCAGAAATTCCACCTGGATTTTCAAAATCTTCTCAATTTAGATCTCATCAAGACTTGCACACATCTACAAGGGGCTTTGATTTCTAGACACAAAGGCTTCCTGCAAGAAAAAAGCTACTCAGAGTATCTTTCCACACACTCCAGCAGAATGACTGGTAACAGATTGTTTGTGCCTGTGCTTTTTGGGTAGAAAAAGTATACATGTGCACAGGTATTCTTTCTGGTGAAGATATGCCTTCTACTTAGTTTGGGTTGTTGCTGCTTGAAAAACATCACAGCATCCTCACAGCACTGCCCAGTACCATGGTTTTTCACAAGAAAACGCCTGTGCTGATTCATTTGGTATTTCCTCCCACAGTGCACCCACTACCACCATGATGAATATTGCCAATGTAGGTGATCAGAAAGCACAAGGCTTGAAGCTGCCAGTTATTTTCCCTGGTGGCAACAGGAGTGATGTCCCAGGATTTTGTTTCTATCACTTTCACCTTCCTGCTAGAGAATTTTGGTGTCACAAGGTGGACACCAAATGCCATCAGCCACTGGTGAGTCATGCAAATGGCAGGACTGAATGGATTTGACCCAGAGGTTACTAACCTTTCAAAATGGAAGAATAGAGTACATAAAAAGTTCTCAGCAAAACACTCCATCTTTGCATAAGAAAATACCCTCCTGTTTGCTTTCCTTTCAGGAAAAAAAAAAGGGGGGGGAGACAAACTTTCAGCCTTCTTAAAAAAGACAGTGAGCTTTCCGCACTCCTGACCTTTCACTTGCAGAGGAGATGCTGATTTCTTGCTGACCTATGGCTCTGATCATTGTTGCCAAAGCTAAGATGCACACAAGCTGGCTCACCCTTGTTTCCACTGGCTGCTGGAGCACAAAGAGACTGTGTGCCCTACTGCCTTCAGCACTGAGCCAAGCAATGTGATCCTTTACAGGACCTTATATAGCACGTGAAGAGCTGTATAGAGGAGCTCTACAGGATGGCATAGAGTGCAACCAGGGAGGTTGAGAAGTATCTTCTACTTTTGCTGTCAAGAAGATCAAAAGGTCAGTCTGAAAGTGAGGCATAATAAACTCCCTGAATTTCTGGAGTCAAAAGTTAGTTGAAAGACTAGAATAACAGAGTAGGAGGGGGAAGTGGAAGTGCTCACCCAGAGACAAAAAAAAAAGGGTTATTCAAGTGTTACAGTATGACAAGCATGCACTGCAAATACCCCAGTGAAGTGAAAATTTGCAGTCAGTACAGGAGGCCTGAGGTTTCAGCATTCACAACAGAAGCCTGCTAACAGAAGCTCTGTGGGAGCTGCATCTGCCTGTGCCACTTCTCCCAAGAAGCCCAACAGGAAACATTTGTGCTCAGCTACTACTTTTAAACACCACAGTCACTGTTCCAGCCTTACTGCTACCCCTTCCATCAGAGTTGTGCCTGCAGACCCCAAATGAGGCTGGTGTACTCTGGTTTATCCAAAATAAGAAAAATGTGCAACGGCAGAAAGAGAAGTTTGCACCTGCAGTGCCCTGACCATTTATCTCTTCTGTTATTTAGTGTACTGCCAATACATGACCCAGCCCTACCACTCCAATTTTTCTTTCTGAATTAGTAATAAGGCATCGCAGCCTCATTTCATGGTCATTCCAGCAGAGATCTAGGGTGCTCTCTATCAGTACCAGCACAGTCAGATCTCATCTTCAGACCTGAGGAGAATAGAATTTGGCCCAGGATGTTAAAAGGTTATTTTAAGGAATGCTTTTTTTTCCTGAGGTGATGGACAAGAAGTTTCTTCCCATTCTCAGACTTTTTCCTGGTTAAAACCAGTTTGCCTGGGGATGGGCCAGCTCAGTTTCAGCTTCCCCTGCTTTCCAGACACGAATGTGGCTTTCATTAACTCATCAGCACAGCAACTGGATTCAGCTAACGACACATGTAGGCACTTGTCTGCCTCATCCTCAAGGGTAGAGAAACAAGGATACAGCTGTTCCAAAACTGGCCTTGCCATTTCCAATTCTTATCCTCACGTAACCAATGCTATCAAGACTGTTTACTGCTGGTCAAAGGCTGCTGCAGCTTCTTGGAATCAAACTCTGCCTGTTTTCTTCTCTCTGCCAAAGGATTAACTACCATTTGCTCTCTTGAGGAAATGTGGATGTAGCGAGGGAGCTTTGTGAAAAATAGTTTACAAGTGACACAAAACAAGTAGCAAGATAGAGGCTTCTGTTGGCTGGATTTCAGGGTATTTGCTGATGAGGTTATGGACTGTCCCAGATTACAAAAAAAACAACCAACCAACAGCATAAAAACACAGCAGAGTAACAACAGAAAACCCCAGAACTGCAGGAGTCTGGCAAAGGTTAAGGCACTGGGAGGGCTAAGGAGGGAAAGATCCAGTCAGGCTGCAGAACTACATACCTTGAGATGGAACAGAGAGAGTGGGGAATGTAGTGATTACTGTCTAGCCCCATGTTTCATTCAGTCTTTTCATGTTTTCAGCAGAAATTCCACTAAAAAGAAGTCCGGTAGCTATTGGCAGCAGACAGCAGGACACCATTAGGAGCTAAAAAATAATTTTAAATCTCTCTAGGTCATTTTCTCTAAGGACAAACATGAGCACATACCCAGCAGTGGCAGGTCTTGCACTCTGCCTACGTCAAAACTATTTTTCTGCGTTTTAGATGAAGCCTAAAGCCATTCTGAATCAATTCAGCTGCAAATGGGTATCTGCTTTCTCTGAGTGGGAACCAAAGATGTCTGGGTGTGATGCCAGTCAGCTCCTGAAAAAAAGTGGCACACCTCATACTTGGGGGCCAAGTGAGAATGAGGAACACCCCTGACCTGTTCCTGATCACAATGCGAGTGTGAGTCTTTTTCAGACTGGGACCCTTTTGGGCATTCCCTCTTTAAAAACAACAGCAACAACATCATCACTGAAAGCTTGTTGAAGTCCACAGACCAAATCACCAGAACAGGTAAACAAGCAATGGGAGATGGCGGAGGTCTGAAGCAGTTGCATAGGGAGTGCTAGGGCTTCAGTGGGGTTGGTTAGTTTGGTTTGTCATACCAGTTAAGAAAGCAGAGAAGTGAGAGAGTTTTGTAATGACAAAGTTCAATAAAGACCTCTCAGAGCTCTGATTCTGGTTGAGAGTTCTGTGTACCAAAGTAATACCAGAAGGAATAAAAAAAATATAACCTACCAGGCAACTGCTGTGCAAGTCTCTTTGATGAGACACCCACTCCCACAACTCCAGCATCACTGCTCTCTCTCAAGCTTGCACACATACCCAGCACCAGCCACCCTGTCTGTCCCTTGCAGCACTTTGCTCCAGCAAGCAGGCCATGTACTTAATACATTTTCTCTGCTATCTCAGACAACACAGAACTGTATCATTTTAACCCCCTACTCAGTCTTGGATGCAACAACCTGGTTGTGTATGCATGGAGTCCAACTCCTCATGTTGTGCAGAGAAGGCAGTGCCCTGGATGATGCTACAAAGATCATTACTGTGACAAACAAATAGTAAATCAAAACAACCACTGCATTTAGAGTTACCAGTGTGAGAGATGTCTTCACCACACTCTAATTCGAGACTGGTTTTGCGCATGCATTCCCATCTTTGTCTTTCCCCATAGTGAGTTTAACTATCACTTCACTACTTATTGCTGTTGAGGGCAAATTTATGCCACCTAGTTTTACACATCTAACAGTCAGCTAGCCAAGACCCAGCTAGCACTGTCTAGGCTCCCTGTGAAGTTAATCCAAATAAATACACATCTCCAGAGGGCAAATAACTTCATCCCACCTCTTCTGTGTGACAGTGATTTCTATAGAGAAGTCTACAGAAGCTAACAAACCGACTGGTTTAAACTAGACCCCTAGCTTCTGCTTGGTTGAGGTTCCTGGAGATTAATGGACACATGGACAGGGCTCTATGCAGTGCACAACTCCACAGACTCTTTAACAGAATTCGGTACATCTTTCACTAATTATGTCAGATGAAGCCATTTATTACTTAGCCTTAAACCATCTTCAGAGCAAGTCATCCTCACTAGAAAATGAGCAAAGCTGGGTCACATTGTTACGTCTTTTTGTTACGTCTTTGATTTTCAGGTGACTGAGACTCCCCACTACCACTTCTGTTCCACTTTATTACCTGTTTTTTTTCCCCTCTAAAATCCTAAAGGATATAGCTTGCTCCTACCTTCATTTCCATAGTTTGCATGTGATACTGAAGTTAAGTTGTTCCTACACTACTATAAGCCCTGACTGGATTTGAGAAAGTTTTAGGCAGAGTACTTCATTTTAATTTATGGCAGAAAAGCTTGTACTTTCTTCAGCTATGTTACTGATTTTTGGAGAAGAAAAAAGTCAAGCCACCACCTCAAACTGAGAATAGGGAAAAGTAACGTGCTTGTCTTCCACATTACAGTCAAGTTCTCCCAGTGGTACCAGTTTTTATAAAGCCTGGGATTTGCTCTTCTGCTCTGCAGAGGTGAAAAACAGACTCTGTTCCCTATTTCCATAGGAGAACCAACTGCAGAGAAGCAGAAGAAATGAAAAAGACATGAATAGACACTCACATGCAAAAGCTTCAACATACTACAACTTTGCAGTGAGGTTACCAGCATTCATGCAGAGCACTGTATGATGAAACAAACTGCTGTTAAATCACTGTGAAATTACAAAAGGAAAGTTACCATTAACAAAGGGAGTAGGATGGTTTGAGAAGTCCAGATGCAGGAAGGACTCTGGCATGTTACGCTCAGAAGATGTGACTACCATTTTCTAGCCTGACACCCCTAGCCCCATAACTTCTCCTATCAGTGCCTGCATGGATGCCGAGCACGTGGGCTGTTCGCATCCCCTAAACCACTGGCATCCGTTCACCATCAGTGCCAGAGGCAGGTAGCGCGAAGGTTTCTATCAACTAGCCTTCCTCCCTTATAAATGACAAAGGCATTATGTACACAGCTCTTGTGAGGAAAGTCCTGAACTCTACTGGTGTGACCACTGTAATCAACTCAGGATTCATTACAGGCATGCTGTGATCTGCCCTGAAAATAACGGGCCATGTGGCTGTACTTGGCTGCCCAACATGCTAAGTCCTTCTTGACAAGCTTCCACCCAGGATACTGAGTGAGGCCAATCCCAGGTTATACAGGAGGACAAGAGCTAGCTGCTGGAAAGAAGGAGATCAGCAGAAGCTGGAGTCTTTCCTTGCTCCACCTGCGCTGCTGGGGCATAAGTCTTGCAGACTGACAGCCTCCCCACCCAATGGATTTTCTTAAAGGAGGAAAAAGAAAAAGAGAGTAAAAAAGGTCCTAAAGAAACACACAGGGAATTACAGCTATGCTTGGATATTTTATAGGACATTATAAAAAAAATCACTTCCTACAGTGAAACTGCAAAGGAGCAATGGGTTTTCTGTGCTACTCAAAGGGGAAAAACTGGCTGCTCTCAGGTTAGAGATTACTCCAACAGGCAGTTGGTTTGAGTTCCTTGGCTGCTGCTGGAGCAGAGCTGGAGAACAGCTTTGTACTCCCTGCAATAAACTGAGTGCTGTGACTCTCAAGAACCCCAGGTGTGGTCCTTGTGTTAAGGTGTTTGTTTGCCAGCCTTTTCCCCAACTGGAAGAAAGGTGCTAATGTGATAAAACTGCAGAAGAACAGCAAAAGGTGAGGGCCAGGATTCTCCTACATGAACATTCAATGGACAGTGAGCGTTTTTGCAACGCTGAACAACTAACAGGTATGTCAGGACACAAGGAGACTCTCTGGGAAGCGAGGCTTGGATCCACCTCCACTGGCATGCACAGGATAGCCAACCACAGGCTTCCTCACAACCACAGGTAAGCCAGAGTGGAAGAGAAGAAAGCACCAAGCACACGGGCACCATTCCAAGCCAAGAACAGTGGAGGCTGATGATACTCATAAGCAGAGGAATAAAATTAGGAGTGGAGCTGAGGTGCTCAGTGTGATGGCCTGACTGTAAACAACCCTTCTTCCTTCCCTATGCCCTCAGAAGCCTTCAGACACAAAGCAATTCCCATTTCATTCACAAATCCCTGGTACTCCACCCAGCTAACAGCCCAGCACTCTGTCCCCATGGACAAACATTTAGTTACTAATTTCAGGGGAGGAAAACATCACAATCTTAATCAATAGTACTACCCCTTAGGGCACTAAAACCCAAGCAATGTAAAATTATATTCTAGTGTCCTTCAATCTTTTATGATCTTTTAAAGTGATTTCCAAAGGTTTTTGGTTGCTGAAATTCAAATGGCACAAGGCAGCATGGAGGTATTCCTCGTGTGTTGTCCGGTACTGACCTCCTAAAAAACACCTCTGCTAATTCCTCCTAGTTAGAAATGGGAAATTCATTACGCTGGTGTAAGGTTAATAGATATACAGATGTTCTATAGTATACAGAGAAGTTAGGCTGGTAAGATTACCACATTGGAAAGGATAATTTGATATATTTATGCTCACCGGTGTTGTAGGCTCACAAAAAACTCCACAAGGAGTGATCTCCAGGAAGAGATCCTTCCTCAGTGGCAGTCAGCCCTTAAATGAGGTCTAGGAGAGGTGGAGCCTGGCTCCATCCTTTCCAGGCACACAGGTGAATTGCCTTCACTCCTGTGGCTGACTCAAGTGCTTGCCTCAGGTGGTCAATCAGAGGTTCAGGTCATGATTCAACAGTTCCCATACAGCTGATCAGCTCTACCTCATGTCTCTGGAAAGCAACAGCCCTCACTATCTCCCCAGCTTTTACTAAGTTGAGCTTTATCAAATCTCAGGCTATGGAATAGAAAGACATGCCTAGGTTTACAACAGTCGGAGCAGCACAGATACATCACCAGAGCAAAACGCTCTGTGGCCAAAGGCACTAAAGAAGCTTAGATGTGTGTTTAAGTTAAAAGCCCTGCAGTTGCAGGCTAATTTGAGTATTTAGTGAATCTTAAAATAAAGCTTCCACGTAAGCATTTGTAGGATTGCGGCCCTCATTTGTGTCTAGCTGAAGAAATGAAAACTATCTTTGTATGAACCTGGTTCTGGAAAAGGCTTATTCCTAACTAGGTCCTATTTACAGGCCAAGTTCTACCCTCTCATGTCTACATGCAACTCTGAATTAAGGAATGACAGGTTATTGATTAGCTATTGTATTACGGTGCAAGCTAAGCAGGAATTTGGAGAAAACATAAGGGATAAGGGACAAGGTGCTGCGAAGGAGAAACAAGACAAGGGATAGAGTGCTGTGGTAAACTGAATGGGAAGAAAGTAAACATCACGAGGAAGTGCTGAGACATTGTCAGCAAGAACCAGTTTACTTCTGAAAGCTGAACACAAAACTAGGCTAAAGGTGAAGATTCAAAGAGAGGAAGACTACTAAATTCATGCCCATGACCACCAGAGAGAGACTCCCGCTATGAACCACACATGTGTCAAGAGGAGGAGCAGCATGCAGATGAGCTTCCAGAAAATTAATGAATATGTAACTAAATTCCAGGACATGTTTTGAATATGCATAAGGTTGCTTTACAGATTTGTATCACTCTTGCTTGTTGATGTGCATGTTAGGAGGAACTATCCCCCACTCACCCAATGATATGCGTCTCATTGAATAAATGTGCCTGCTTTATAACCTAACTCTGGGTTATAGAGAGCTTGATTCCGCAAATCAACTCCTACAAAAAAAAAAATCAAGCACTGTCCTTTGAGGTCATACATACAGACTCCCCAGCGTTCTCCAGCTGCCAGAGCCAGCTTTCTAAATGTTCCTATAAGGCAGCATCCATTGCTTGCTGTGCACAGAGACATGGGGCCATCGGGCACCCACATATCATTGCTGCCCCCCTCTGCACATATGAACTAGTTTCAAGACCACCTAGTCAAATCTGCAGCCTTCACACCTCTGGCTGAGGTGTGATGTACTATAAGGGAGCAGAGTGACCCTGAATTGATTTGATAAACTAGTCTTTAATGGTCTAATTTCCTAGAGTAACATTTTCACCTATCTCAGACAGAAATACAAGACTACAGAACAAGCAGGTTTCCGTGGCCACATGAAAGGTGCTGTACCTTAGTTTATTGAGGAGTTCAGGTGCTAAAGACTTTTAAAGCACTTTCCCTGTCTCCCTGAAAGCACCACCTCAGCCCTATCCTGGTCAGCCAACAACAGCTGAAACCAAAAGGGCACAGCAACATTTTAAGTCAAAATCAGCACCTTTTAGAAAAGTAGGTTTCTCACCAAAAATCATTTTCAGTTTCTGTTGTTAAAATACCTACAAGTTTTTAAATGCTTTTTTGCAAGTAAGCAAATCCACCAGGTACCCCTCTCTGCACAGTGCTTCTGAATTCTGATGGTGTGGGGATAATGGAATGGCTGCTCACCTCCGTGTCCTCAGCTCAATATCACAGCAAGCGGCTTCTCCAACAATCCCACTCAGTAAAGGTTCTGCAGCTGGAGTTTAACTAGCAATCCCATTAACAAGGCATAAAAGCCTGCTCTCCTAATGCAGCAGGTGAAACTGCACTAAGTCAATACTACAGTTGGAGTATAAACCTGCCTTGTTTTTAGGCAAAGTAAGCAAGTGCAAGCCAGAAAGCTTGAAGGATCCTGAAGCCAATAAGCGCTAATTGCTGATAAAACCACACTTAAGGAAAGAATGAACTTCAGCAGCACATCCATTGTTCACGATCGCCAAGGTCCATTGAAGGGAATGTGAACTAGATAGAGCCTGCCTTCAGTTTTACTTTGCATTTTGATTCCAACTTTGATAAGGTCACACCTTAAAAAGAGCAATGCACAGCATAGCAGATGGGAATAAAGCTTTCAGCTATTCCCAGACTCTGCTAATAGCATTTATTTATTTATTTTTAAGGGGAGAAAAATCTATTTTATTTATTTATTTTTTTTTTGCCTACATGAATAGGTTTTCGAGTTCTTTGTTCCCCTGGCAGCCCCCACAGGGATGATTTCTGCTGAGTGGAATTGCTGCAGCTGATGGTGCAGAGGCAAACACCCACCCGGGCAGACTGAGGCTCCTCACTGCAGAGCTGTGGCTCCAGCGAGCAACTCCTACCAGGAGCTCTGCAAAACACTCTGATCCCAAATCTAACCTATTGCTGCAGTGTTAGAGATGAGTTTGCACTCAGACTTCCCAAATCATACTGCACAGCTCTTTCTCACCTGGTGCTGCCTTTCTGCAATGAAGTCACCTCTCTGAAGCTTCAGGCCTTCAGGCTCAAGCTTCCTCAAGCTGCCAGCTTGGAATTCCATCCATCTTGGGTTCTACTGGTGAAACAGCAATAGCAGCAACTACAGGATACATGACAGGATTTAAAATTCAGAAAATTATAAAAAAACCACAACAGAATAGTGAGGTAACGGTGACCTAATTTCCTAAGCTGTCTTACCACAACTTTAAGGTTTCAGAGACTTTGGTGCATTATCAGCTTGCTCTAAAAACGCCTTATCTGCAAACCAGAAATGAGCATACTGCACAGTTTTCAGACAAATACCATCCAAAATAAAATGAAAGAATGCCACAAACTGACATCCCCCTGAGTAAAAAGCCAAAAACTTTATTATTCATACCGAACTCTTATATACAAAAGCTCCTATTTCTTTTAAAATATCTTAGCTCTTAGTCCATCACAGTGTGTCACACCAATGACCCCATACTAAGACTCCTACAATACAGACTTAATCTTTAGTGAATTGTGTTAGAAAAGCATTCATTTTAGTATGGCTTTGAATCAGGCCAAGAGACGAGTGGTAACACCACCAGCCAGAATGCTGAAAAATCAACCGTGGAGAGAAAGTGTTAGAAGCTGCATGCCATTAGAGTGAAAATGCAGAAAGCTGCTTGCTTAAGACTGTGCCAGCTGGACTGAGGCAGAAGAAGTCACGCTTAGCAAAGCCTCTGGAATTACCCAAGGACAGCACTGCAGTGACAAGAAGGAACTTGGGGGGATGTTGTACACTCAGTGCTAAAAAGCATTTAAAGAGATTCTGCACCAGACAGCAACAGTTAAGGTGAAGGGACTTGGAAGAAGATCTGAAGCAGGAGCCTATACAGTAAATAGAGGTAAGAATGAGAGCTGAAGGGTACTGAAAGTGAAGACACTTCAGGGCAGTATGAAATGAGATGAGCAGCAATCCAGAGATCACTTTAAATCTCTTTAAAAATATACATCGGTACTCATTTAATTACGCATTTGACACGACTAAGAGCAGTTTTGGTTTGCTCTTCTTTCATGTTTCAGCTCATTACATTTGCACATCATGTTACTGTTACAAAAAAATCCAAAGAAATGAAACTAAATTGAAAAAGGACTGGATCAGCGAAGGAACAGAGCCATCACACAGCTGTGTGCTGAACAAGCTGACATTGCACAGTCACTGTGTGCCAGTACTCACGGCCATAACCCACCAACAGGAAGGGTTAAGCCATACGTTACACTGCTCACAGCAATGTTTCTATCGAAAGCTAGGAAACCTGTAGATATGCCAGGGAAGAAGAGCTCCTCCATCCTTAACTGTGGCTCATGACAAGATACATGACTGAGAAATTTCACTATGATACCCCAGAATCAGTAAAAAGCAAAGAATGGTCATTCTTCCAGGAGGTCCAGAAATGAAAGAGCAGTGTAAAAAGAAAAACAGAAGTAAACAGATTTGCTTCAATGCTTGCTTAACTCAGACAAATGTAACTTGGAGAAGAAAACTGAAGTTTTTAACTGAGCTTAGAGGAGACTTACTAAACAGCAGGTCAGCCTGGATCCAGCTAAGCTCCTGGATCAGCTGTTTTCTGTTGGACCAATCTCTTGCGAAAAGCCAAGAACAAAAATCCAGCTCCAAAGGCTCAGAAAGAATAAATGACAGAGAGCCCAGGCCACCTGATTTTTTTTTTTCCCTCCAGGAAAGATGTGAAAAACAAAGTTATTCCAAAAACTTTCCTCATTTTTTTCCTTGTTCCACTACTAAGTAGACAAAAAGCATCAGCTTTTCTCATTTGCATTGAGTTAAGTACCTCAAATGCTGTGGATCACTGATGTTGACAGAAACCATGTACTTAACACAGAAGATTTCTAACATCCAGCCAAACATTAGCAAAGCCTCCAGCCTCCCTCAATATCCTATACCTAAATTGCAACCATGAGCTTCCCTACCATGGTGCTGCAGTTTGCTGAGTGATTATTATTCAGCAGAACTACCATGAGAACAGAGGAAGACACTTCTCATTACTTCCCAACTTTTAAGCACACTTTTTTTTTTTTTTTTTTAAGTCAACTGTTCTGCTTTTCTCCAGCTTTACTTCAAGCCTTGGGCACAGAAATTCCTGGATCTGTCTGGTCTTACTAATATTGCTAATGCAATATTTAAAGGCTGCTGTGTGAATAGGAAACTGGGGTCTATCTTTGCCCATAGGGCCCAGACACCATTTGTCAGCCTGCCTCCAGCAAACAAATTCCTTGAGAACAACAAGGCATGTTAAGTTCACTTTTCCATTTAAAGACAATGGGCAAAACTCAGTGCTAATTTTCAAGCAAAATGTGCATTCCATTCCTTTTGTTAAGCAGCCCTTGCAGAGACAGTCATCCAGCAGCGGAAATAAAGCTAGACAAGGAGACAAATCTGGAAGAACCAAGTCTTATTTGTCACACTGTCGGTGAGATACTGAATCATTGTATTCCAAGAGCCAGCTTCAGAGCAAGTATGCACTAATCTTGTGAATCTCATGAAAAACCAAACACCAACATTATATTCAATGCACATGCATATGCACAGTTCAGTCTCGTTTTGATTTGATAAACAAGATCCTGAGGTAAGCTATTCTGATCAACCTTTTCTTCTGAATAACACCGCATATATATTCTCCTGCTTAAATATAACAAACACAGTTATCTCCCAGAATAGCCCAGGCTCTTTCACTGTAACACCAGGCGGACCAGAACTATGACAACTCTGCACTAAAGGATAATTTTGAAGAACTCCAATGTTTATTTTAACCACCAGTAGTAATGTCTCTCAATATGTACATTCAATAGGATCAAAACTTACAGCATTAGGAAAATCCTATTCTTGGTCTTTAGAGAACGCAGTAACTCTTAAACACGCATCCAGGAAACTGCTGATACTTAACATATGTTTCCATATGAGCCCACAGAGGTACATGCACAAATCCCATTATTTGTTAACAGGACCAGCAATGCTCTTTTGAAAATACACCCCAGAGTGTTCTGGCGTTAACAGAAACATTTACAAATCTCAAATGCATCCTAATAAATTCTTTCTCAGAAAATACTGGCCTACTAACTGTTGCCCAAGATTCTTATTAGCCAGAACACGTTAATCCCTTGTCTCATTCACTATCTGGGCAGCACTCTTGGTTTGCCTGAAGAACATGACATTACACCATCCTACCTCATAGCAGAAGAGCAAATTATAAAGATACTGCAAGACTCAACTACATAAGGTGCCAAGCATATATATGGGAAGAGACAGCCCATATTCCAAAAAGCTTTAATCCCCCGAAAATTAAAATCCAAATGAACTCGTGGGTTTGAAATGTCATTGCTCGGCATCAACCAATGAGATATTCCAGTCTGAGCCATCTGGTAAAGCATCACAACAGCTTTAAGTACCCAAGGATCTGTCAGGGGCTTTAGTTTAGAAATACTAATGATCCCATCATGTGCAGCTCCTGCTGAATGGAAGATATACCTACTCAATGATTTATCCCCCTCCCTTTTTCCAGTTGAGCTAATGAGAATCAGCCTCAACAAGGCTCATTATGATTTCTCCGTTCCAATAGAACATTTCTCAACTGGTTTGAAACTATCACCTTCCTCTGGCTTACGAGTCAGGGTGAAGACCTTTGATGGACCACAGTGGGAAGAAAAATTTTCAGGGCAAGCATTTAAGGAAGAAAAAGCATTTTGCTTTGAATTACTTCATTCTATGAATTTTATGCTAAGGATTTCCTTCTTTCTTACAATTTATCTTAACTTTTAGAGGTGATATTTGGGGGGAAAAAAACAACATAAAAAAACAATAAAGGGGAGGCACTCTAATAAATACATTTAATTACAGGTGTAAATTGCTCTTTTGAACAAAAATTCTCTGTATGGGAACTGTTGAGTCACGGCCTGAACCACTGATTGATCACCTGAGGCAAGGGCTGGGTCAGCCGTGGGAGCACAGGTGAAGGCAGTTCAGACCCCATTTAAGGGCTGACTACCACTAGGGAAAGATCTTTTTCTGGAGGTTCCTCCTGTTTGGTGTTTTCTACTGCAAACCTAGGTCCTTGGATATGGGTGAGTATTTCTGTTTTTCTTTTTACACTGCTCTTTCAGTGTAAATCAGTGGTTCAGGCCGTGACTCAACAGTTCCCATACAGAGAATTTTTGTTCAAAAGAGCAATTTACACCTGTATGGGAACTGTTGAATCACAGCCTGAACCTCTGACTGACCACCTGAGGCAAGCACTGAGTCAGCCGTGGGAGCACAGGTGAAGGCAATTCACCTGTGTGCTCGGAAGGGGTGGAGCCAGGCTCCACCTCTCCTAGACCCCATTTAAGGGCTGACTTCCACGAAGGAAGGATCTCTTCCTGGAGATCGCTCCTTCTGGAGTCTTGCGAGCCTACAACACCGGTGAGCACCTTTCCTCTCTGTTTAACTATTCTTACTAGCCTAACTTCTCTATATACCTGTTAACTTTACAACCTGTTAACCTTACATTTGGCGAGCTAGGCAGGCTAAATATATATTACAACACAAAGTCTTTTTTTGGAATATCTATAAGTGGGTCAGGGGGAGAACACTACCCCCCTACATAAAATAATTCCGGGGCAGATCCCAGGATTTCTGGGATCTCCCTGTTATGAATTAGCCACCATTATTGAAAAATGGGGTCCCCTGCGGATTATGGGGAATATCTCCCCATTCCATATGGCAGAATACTTTCAGGGGTTAGATAAAGATATATTAACTACTAAGGAAAGGCAATTAGCTGTCTCCACAGTGGCATGGCCATTACTGAACACCTTAATCAGACTGATATAAGAGCAGTCACTTTGGAAACAGAAAACCAATTATTAGAAGACCGTATTGAGTAATTAGAGCAAGAACTTAGTATATTAACTGGAAAAAAACCTTCCACACGTTTCCCAATAGGTCAAATCTGCAATATTTTGATAGATAATGATCACACTTTAGGAACAACAAACTTGGTGGAGCAGGAAAATAGAACTTCTAAATCAGATTTAGAAGCTCCGCTTGCAACGGATTCCCTGGAACTCTGTCCTATTATAACTCAAAAAACAAAAAAAATACAGGATAGACTGGCAGGGGTGCCCCCTGCCCAAACTCACCTACATGTGACAGCCAGGCCATACACACCAACAGAACTAATGAACATGGTACAACGATTCCGGCAGAGAGCAAAGGAAAGTGTACCAACTTGGTTGTTAAGATTATGGGATTTGGGGGCAGAAGGTGTCATGGTCCATTGACCAGAAATATCTAAACTAGCCACTATGATGACACACCCTGCCCTTAGACAAAGACTATATGCAGGCATTCAATTTACTGATGAAAATCATTCTATGATTGATTGGCTAATGGCAGCATGCCGTATGGTTTGGCCAAATAAACCGGATATACCATTAAATACAGGATTGTGGTCCTCTATGTAGGACCTTCAAAATTACATTTGAGAACTGGGCATAAGAGAAGCAATATATGAGGATTCTTTTGAGAGCCCGGACATGGTAAGATTTTCAGCTGGCATGAGAGATTTAATCTTGCAACAAGCCCCTTCCCATCTATATGGGACTTNACCTTACAACCTGTTAACCTTACAACCTGTTAACCTTACAACCTGTTAACCTTACAACCTGTTAACCTTACAACCTGTTAACCTTACAACCTGTTAACCTTACAACCTGTTAACCTTACAACCTGTTAACCTTACAACCTGTTAACCTTACAACCTGTTAACCTTACAACCTGTTAACCTTACAACCTGTTAACCTTACAACCTGTTAACCTTACAACCTGTTAACCTTACAACCTGTTAACCTTACAACCTGTTAACCTTACAACCTGTTAACCTTACAACCTGTTAACCTTACAACCTGTTAACCTTACAACCTGTTAACCTTACAACCTGTTAACCTTACAACCTGTTAACCTTACAACCTGTTAACCTTACAACCTGTTAACCTTACAACCTGTTAACCTTACAACCTGTTAACCTTACAACCTGTTAACCTTACAACCTGTTAACCTTACAACCTGTTAACCTTACAACCTGTTAACCTTACAACCTGTTAACCTTACAACCTGTTAACCTTACAACCTGTTAACCTTACAACCTGTTAACCTTACAACCTGTTAACCTTACAACCTGTTAACCTTACAACCTGTTAACCTTACAACCTGTTAACCTTACAACCTGTTAACCTTACAACCTGTTAACCTTACAACCTGTTAACCTTACAACCTGTTAACCTTACAACCTGTTAACCTTACAACCTGTTAACCTTACAACCTGTTAACCTTACAACCTGTTAACCTTACAACCTGTTAACCTTACAACCTGTTAACCTTACAACCTGTTAACCTTACAACCTGTTAACCTTACAACCTGTTAACCTTACAACCTGTTAACCTTACAACCTGTTAACCTTACAACCTGTTAACCTTACAACCTGTTAACCTTACAACCTGTTAACCTTACAACCTGTTAACCTTACAACCTGTTAACCTTACAACCTGTTAACCTTACAACCTGTTAACCTTACAACCTGTTAACCTTACAACCTGTTAACCTTACAACCTGTTAACCTTACAACCTGTTAACCTTACAACCTGTTAACCTTACAACCTGTTAACCTTACAACCTGTTAACCTTACAACCTGTTAACCTTACAACCTGTTAACCTTACAACCTGTTAACCTTACAACCTGTTAACCTTACAACCTGTTAACCTTACAACCTGTTAACCTTACAACCTGTTAACCTTACAACCTGTTAACCTTACAACCTGTTAACCTTACAACCTGTTAACCTTACAACCTGTTAACCTTACAACCTGTTAACCTTACAACCTGTTAACCTTACAACCTGTTAACCTTACAACCTGTTAACCTTACAACCTGTTAACCTTACAACCTGTTAACCTTACAACCTGTTAACCTTACAACCTGTTAACCTTACAACCTGTTAACCTTACAACCTGTTAACCTTACAACCTGTTAACCTTACAACCTGTTAACCTTACAACCTGTTAACCTTACAACCTGTTAACCTTACAACCTGTTAACCTTACAACCTGTTAACCTTACAACCTGTTAACCTTACAACCTGTTAACCTTACAACCTGTTAACCTTACAACCTGTTAACCTTACAACCTGTTAACCTTACAACCTGTTAACCTTACAACCTGTTAACCTTACAACCTGTTAACCTTACAACCTGTTAACCTTACAACCTGTTAACCTTACAACCTGTTAACCTTACAACCTGTTAACCTTACAACCTGTTAACCTTACAACCTGTTAACCTTACAACCTGTTAACCTTACAACCTGTTAACCTTACAACCTGTTAACCTTACAACCTGTTAACCTTACAACCTGTTAACCTTACAACCTGTTAACCTTACAACCTGTTAACCTTACAACCTGTTAACCTTACAACCTGTTAACCTTACAACCTGTTAACCTTACAACCTGTTAACCTTACAACCTGTTAACCTTACAACCTGTTAACCTTACAACCTGTTAACCTTACAACCTGTTAACCTTACAACCTGTTAACCTTACAACCTGTTAACCTTACAACCTGTTAACCTTACAACCTGTTAACCTTACAACCTGTTAACCTTACAACCTGTTAACCTTACAACCTGTTAACCTTACAACCTGTTAACCTTACAACCTGTTAACCTTACAACCTGTTAACCTTACAACCTGTTAACCTTACAACCTGTTAACCTTACAACCTGTTAACCTTACAACCTGTTAACCTTACAACCTGTTAACCTTACAACCTGTTAACCTTACAACCTGTTAACCTTACAACCTGTTAACCTTACAACCTGTTAACCTTACAACCTGTTAACCTTACAACCTGTTAACCTTACAACCTGTTAACCTTACAACCTGTTAACCTTACAACCTGTTAACCTTACAACCTGTTAACCTTACAACCTGTTAACCTTACAACCTGTTAACCTTACAACCTGTTAACCTTACAACCTGTTAACCTTACAACCTGTTAACCTTACAACCTGTTAACCTTACAACCTGTTAACCTTACAACCTGTTAACCTTACAACCTGTTAACCTTACAACCTGTTAACCTTACAACCTGTTAACCTTACAACCTGTTAACCTTACAACCTGTTAACCTTACAACCTGTTAACCTTACAACCTGTTAACCTTACAACCTGTTAACCTTACAACCTGTTAACCTTACAACCTGTTAACCTTACAACCTGTTAACCTTACAACCTGTTAACCTTACAACCTGTTAACCTTACAACCTGTTAACCTTACAACCTGTTAACCTTACAACCTGTTAACCTTACAACCTGTTAACCTTACAACCTGTTAACCTTACAACCTGTTAACCTTACAACCTGTTAACCTTACAACCTGTTAACCTTACAACCTGTTAACCTTACAACCTGTTAACCTTACAACCTGTTAACCTTACAACCTGTTAACCTTACAACCTGTTAACCTTACAACCTGTTAACCTTACAACCTGTTAACCTTACAACCTGTTAACCTTACAACCTGTTAACCTTACAACCTGTTAACCTTACAACCTGTTAACCTTACAACCTGTTAACCTTACAACCTGTTAACCTTACAACCTGTTAACCTTACAACCTGTTAACCTTACAACCTGTTAACCTTACAACCTGTTAACCTTACAACCTGTTAACCTTACAACCTGTTAACCTTACAACCTGTTAACCTTACAACCTGTTAACCTTACAACCTGTTAACCTTACAACCTGTTAACCTTACAACCTGTTAACCTTACAACCTGTTAACCTTACAACCTGTTAACCTTACAACCTGTTAACCTTACAACCTGTTAACCTTACAACCTGTTAACCTTACAACCTGTTAACCTTACAACCTGTTAACCTTACAACCTGTTAACCTTACAACCTGTTAACCTTACAACCTGTTAACCTTACAACCTGTTAACCTTACAACCTGTTAACCTTACAACCTGTTAACCTTACAACCTGTTAACCTTACAACCTGTTAACCTTACAACCTGTTAACCTTACAACCTGTTAACCTTACAACCTGTTAACCTTACAACCTGTTAACCTTACAACCTGTTAACCTTACAACCTGTTAACCTTACAACCTGTTAACCTTACAACCTGTTAACCTTACAACCTGTTAACCTTACAACCTGTTAACCTTACAACCTGTTAACCTTACAACCTGTTAACCTTACAACCTGTTAACCTTACAACCTGTTAACCTTACAACCTGTTAACCTTACAACCTGTTAACCTTACAACCTGTTAACCTTACAACCTGTTAACCTTACAACCTGTTAACCTTACAACCTGTTAACCTTACAACCTGTTAACCTTACAACCTGTTAACCTTACAACCTGTTAACCTTACAACCTGTTAACCTTACAACCTGTTAACCTTACAACCTGTTAACCTTACAACCTGTTAACCTTACAACCTGTTAACCTTACAACCTGTTAACCTTACAACCTGTTAACCTTACAACCTGTTAACCTTACAACCTGTTAACCTTACAACCTGTTAACCTTACAACCTGTTAACCTTACAACCTGTTAACCTTACAACCTGTTAACCTTACAACCTGTTAACCTTACAACCTGTTAACCTTACAACCTGTTAACCTTACAACCTGTTAACCTTACAACCTGTTAACCTTACAACCTGTTAACCTTACAACCTGTTAACCTTACAACCTGTTAACCTTACAACCTGTTAACCTTACAACCTGTTAACCTTACAACCTGTTAACCTTACAACCTGTTAACCTTACAACCTGTTAACCTTACAACCTGTTAACCTTACAACCTGTTAACCTTACAACCTGTTAACCTTACAACCTGTTAACCTTACAACCTGTTAACCTTACAACCTGTTAACCTTACAACCTGTTAACCTTACAACCTGTTAACCTTACAACCTGTTAACCTTACAACCTGTTAACCTTACAACCTGTTAACCTTACAACCTGTTAACCTTACAACCTGTTAACCTTACAACCTGTTAACCTTACAACCTGTTAACCTTACAACCTGTTAACCTTACAACCTGTTAACCTTACAACCTGTTAACCTTACAACCTGTTAACCTTACAACCTGTTAACCTTACAACCTGTTAACCTTACAACCTGTTAACCTTACAACCTGTTAACCTTACAACCTGTTAACCTTACAACCTGTTAACCTTACAACCTGTTAACCTTACAACCTGTTAACCTTACAACCTGTTAACCTTACAACCTGTTAACCTTACAACCTGTTAACCTTACAACCTGTTAACCTTACAACCTGTTAACCTTACAACCTGTTAACCTTACAACCTGTTAACCTTACAACCTGTTAACCTTACAACCTGTTAACCTTACAACCTGTTAACCTTACAACCTGTTAACCTTACAACCTGTTAACCTTACAACCTGTTAACCTTACAACCTGTTAACCTTACAACCTGTTAACCTTACAACCTGTTAACCTTACAACCTGTTAACCTTACAACCTGTTAACCTTACAACCGCCAAATTATTAAAAGGATTTTTTACTATGGGACAAACATATGTGAGACGATGCTGTCTGAACTGGAACCATAGTGACTTTAATATACATACCAAACACTAGAAATCAAGTTTTTACCATATTTGAGAATTTCCTGTTACATAACTTAAGCTGCGTTGGAAACTCTGGGATGCCACGTGAACCAGCAGCACCTCCTACCCTATCCCTTGGCATTACATACAGGAAAAGGAAAAGAAATGTTACGGTATGATAGGTTATCCCTTATTTCACTTAAAGAAAAGCAAGAAAATCCTGAATTACTGAAAATCGCCAAGCGTGATCTTACAAATCAGGATGTAACATAGTAACTCTTCTCTCCAGCAACCAGAAAAGATAAATAACAGAGGAATAATTGATTCAAAGGTCTGGAAGAGGAATACTGACATATTAAGAGCATGAGACAAATCCAGTCTAGTTCAGACATAGCTGAAAGCTGTTGTCAGCTAAAGCCTCAGCAGTTACCAGAATGCAAACAAAGCTATGTTTAATGTGTAATTTTTTAAAAGTTGAACACAATGCCTGACATTAAAAAAATAAAAGTAATCATAAGGGAGAAAATCACTCAGAAGCAGAACATTCACGATTTCTAAAATCACTTTGCCTTTAGCAAAATGTTACTCTTTGCATCCACCTGCCTTCCAACGATAAGTACAAAAGCCCATCTGCTAACCAGCAACTGGCCAGCAAAAACTACTGAAATTATCCATCAACAATGAAGAGGCAACAATACATCAGCTGAATTATTCATGCTTTAGAATACCGAATAGTACTAAGATCTGAACTACCTGAGCTCCCAGGGTCAGCCTTTCTCAAGCTACATGATCATCTACTGCAGCTGGGACTTATTCTCTGTGTTCCTAAGCCTACTTCTTCAGCAGATCTGAAAGACTGGTTGTATCAGCTGTAAAATACCAAGAGTTCAGGGTTCTGTGTTATGTGCTGCCCCACACCCACCCCAAGCAGCCTCATCAGCACAGGGCAGCACTAAGCCCAGCACCAGGCAGGGCACCCTACACAGCGCACGTCAGGCTGTGGCTGGTTCAGCTCCCATCCTGCTATGCCTGCAGACCCACTGACCCCATGCTACAGTAGGTGTTGTGTCATCACAAGACTGAGTGGCAATAGAGGCATATTCTCTGTGGGCTCTATAAACACAACCTGGCACTCTGAAGTTTACATGGTTTAACACCTTGGGAGCCCCTCTCTTCAAAGAGCCAATTCTACAAGTCTGAGTCCCACAAAGGGTGTGAGGCGATGACAATCAGAACCGTGGCAGATACCCTATCCTAAGAAAGATCGTGCTCTTAAGACATTCAAGTTAGTGTGGCAGAACCCTACCTTATTTTCTGTATTAATCTCTGTATTGATCTCACGTGGATCAAAATAACAGGTTCGGCACCTGCAATGAGTCTAGATCGAGCAAAGCTTCAAATAGAGGGAGCAAAGAGATCAAGACAAGATGATGCAGTGTGATGGAGTCAAAACTGCTGGCCAAGCAAAAACAATGAGCGTGCATTTCCAAGCTGAGTGTGCACCAGGAGTTGGGATTGTATCATTCACTGTCAAAATAATTCCTGAGTACCCTCATGGAGAAAGCTATACACTAACATAACTGGAGTCAGTTTTAATAAATTAGCCCTCTTTAAAATTTCTAGGTGCCTCTTTTCTTAATATGCACCATTTACTTCTCCAAAGTTGCATTTCCTTTTGCCTTTCCATTTGAAGGGCTTTGAAAAATTCTTTGAAATAGAAATTCCATGATTGCTGTAATACACTTGGGTAGGTATTTGGACCTTCATCTTGAGACATTCAGTGCATTTTACTAAAATAAAGAATACTCAAAAACTTACTCCACCAAATTCCCACTGATTTTTACACCACTGGTTTTTGATGTTACAGGCAGGAGGTAGCAAAATGCAGCTATTCAGCAATCCCAGGAAGTCAGCTGGAGCAGCAAAACCAGCAGAGCTCCCCAAGAGATAAATGCTTCCTTGGCAGTGTGGGACAATGCAGCTACTGCCTGTGCTGCACTGCTGCATCCAAACATGGGGTCTGCTCTCCCTTCTCAAGCCCTGGGCTGGGAGCTGCGTCCTTCCCAGGCAGCACAACAACCGCTCAGCACATTTCAGACTGCTCCCCCAAACCATCATCACAGTGCCTTACCTCCCAGCAGGGTCAGGGAAGGAGCACCCGGTGCCCGCAGGCCCAACCCTGCACAGCACTGCACACAGCACTGTCATGGCGGTGCTGGGTGCTGCCAAACGGCATCCTGGGAGTGGTAGTTCCTGCGGGGCCTGCAGCTCCCAGCAGGCCCAGGCGAGGGCAGAGGGTAGTAGTGCTGTCAGCCAGAAGCTCGCCTAGAAAGCTCGACCCGGAGTTGGGCTGTAGATGAGTTCAGCTGGAGCGCTGACAGGCTGCCTGAGAGAGCGCACTTTGGGTTTGGTTCCTCAGAGCTGAGGAGATGCAAGTTTGCAGCCCCTGCGGCACCTGCAGCAGCTGTCTGCTGTGCCTGCCCCGTGCTCACAGAAAGGCCAGAGCCAGGGGTTACACTGTCAGGGAGATGGTACATGGCAAGAACTGCTTTTCCCTTTGCAGTGCAATTCGTAGGTCACAGCCTGAACCAATACGTGAGCACGTGAGTGCCTGGAGTGGGGCAGGCTAGAGTCACAGGAGAAGGCTGCATTCCTCAGCTTGTCCCTTTCTCCAGACTGTTGCTGGGAGGGGTGAGTTAATTCCTCTTTGATATCTTTTCCTATAGCGCCTATTTCTTAAATAAAGCTCTGTCATTGCCTTCGTTTGCTCTACAGCACTCCCAGTTGCTGCATGCACAAATGGCTAAAGACTTTGGGTACCCTGAAGTTATAGACACATTTTACACCTAATGGCCTGGATCATCCAGTCCCCGGCAGCAGTGTCATCACAAGATAAAGATGCAAATATGTTTCTCAAGGCCACAAAAAAGCCTTGCAGGTAAAGGAGAAGAATGGGAAGTTGGATGAGTCCCAGAGGTCAATGGCTCACTTATGGCAAGGACCTGCTTCAGTGGGAGACTTTGGAAACATGCAGCTCGCACCAGCAATACCCCTCGGCTCTGCTCCTTCAGCTCACACCACCTACACGAGTTCTGGTGCAACAACCACGAGAAAAGTCAGTCAAGTCAGTCAAACAGGAAAAGTGTGTCTTACCTCCAAAGAAGTTATCTGCTTTCCATAGTTCTCCAGAAATGTTGTCATCCACATCCCAGCAGCCCATGCACACCTGGCTGTGTAATACAGCAGGCTTTCTGCCAGCATGCTCATCAAATCTGCGGCCTGAGCTGAGGGGAAGCATCTGCAGACGGCCTGGAGAGAAACAGGAGAGACCACATCACAGCTCCCTCTGGCTCTTCAGAACAGAAAGGAAACTGGAATGGACTCTTAGCTCAGCAGTTCACTGATCACAGAGAAGGCAGTTGGTTTACACTGCCTGTTTGTGCTTTATGTAGCTGAGAGAACTTTCACCTCCTCCACATCGTTTTCTTACCCACAAAGCTCACTTTCTGGTAACAGCATTCACAAGCGCACAAACACCAATACACACGCTCCAGGGCGTGTCCATTTCAAAATGTGCCTAAAAGCCAAGTAGGGCTAAAAGCCTCCTGCTGCTTGCAAACAGCAAAGGTCCCCCTGCGACAGCATGCTCCAGGAAAAGCATGAGAGGGAGGGGACATGCAGGAGCCCAGGCAACGGGCCCCCACCTCATTCTACAGGGCCTTTGCTGTCTTGCTGGAGCTCTCAAGCAGAGCTGTATCATCGGGTGATTCCTGCCCCTCCCACACGTGCTCAGTGTCACATGTTTGAGATTTTACATTCATGGTCTTAGCTGGAAAAAGCACCAAAGAAAAAGAGAGTTATGATGACAGGAACCCACCTCCAGCACCCACTATCTACAAAGGGTCTTCTTTCCAGGAACAGGTTCCAGCCCTGCAGGACCCTGCTGGCATCAGGCAGGGAAGGGAAGCACGATCAGGATGACTAAGGCTGCAGAGCGCCTGCTCTCCTCACCGTGCATTTGAAGAAGGCAGTCCAGGCAGACCCCCTGCCCACTTGTGGGATGTGGCTAGGAATTCACAGGTCAGAGGCCCCAGCAGTCCCACCAAGGTACCAAATTGTTTGTGAGTGCATCCTTTCTGCAGGGCTGAGAGGCAGGAAAAGGGTCACAGGTGGCACCAAGTGCTCATCCACTTTTCCTGCCCACCTTGGTCCCCAAGTGGTGACCAAGTAAAAGGGCATGCAGAGGGACCTCCCCAGAGCCCCACGAGAGTCAAGACCCAGAACCCAG